>JABSTQ010009380.1:0-285857 GCA_013358835.2 Ixodes persulcatus
GCGCTCGTCAACAATCAATCCGTCGACGAATATTTGGATACGCGTTCGTGGCCAATGAGTGCCCTGACGGAACTTATTGACACTGGGGAATGACAAGTTTTATGGTGTGCATAAAAAGCAAGGTGGAAGCTAGGAGTCATCGCACCGGTGCCGAAGGAATGTCACGACCACGTGATTTCACAATTCGCATTTGAGTTGAGGATTAAAGCTAAGGAGAAAGAAGTAGGAAAATCGTTTCATGACCCCTTTAAGGCCGCAAGAAATCGCGCCGTCACTTGTTGAGATAGAGGAATAACAGCACACGCTTGCATTCGGACAAAATTCGGAGGTAAACAATTGCACAAGGCGCGCAAAAAGCAGACGAATTTGTTTGCTGTCGCGTTGGCTGTCGCATACTTATGAGGGTTAAGGGACTGAAACGTCAAATGTTCACGTAACTTACTCTCAAAAATACATTTGAACCTATAAACCCAAGTGCTTTCAGGTATTTTGGTTCCAGCACAGGTCAGAAATTGCCCAATGCACAGGTCAGAAATAGCCCAATGCACAGGTCAGAACTAGCCCAATGCTAGCCAAATAGCCAACTACCGTTTTTTCCCGCCAACTGCAAATAAAACTAGCCCAATTTGGCTATTTATAGCCCAACCTGGCAACCCTGGCCCGGGTAAGCAAGCGGCCATTACCAATTCTTCTGAGGCGAGATCAGGCGAGATGCCCCGCGAGAAAGGAAGTCACGTGTGTGAGCCGAGGGCTGGCCCGGCTGGCTTCCGGTTGAATCCGCCGAAATCGGGGGAGCGACTTTTCTCGAATCTAGATCGAGATCTGGAGCGGGAGCTAATCCCTAACGACCTGTGGAACACGTCCGTCTCGATCCCGATCGCCCAGTGAAATAGGCTCGCTCCAGAAACGTCGATCCCGGCGCGCTCCAAAACGACCAGTGGAATTCGCCATTTGCTAGGAGCTCCTGCGCCATTTTTGCCGCTCGTGCGTCGAACACGTGTTTGCGCCGCGATTGCGAAAACGTCTTCGAATCGACCGCGCTCCACTCCGGATCTGGTCAAATGATCCCGGCGCGCTCCAAAACGCCCACTGGAATTCGCCATCGGATCCAGATCGAGATCTGGAGCGGGAGCTAATCCGAAACGACCAGTGGAACACGTCCGTCTCGATCCCGATCGCCCAGTGAAATAGGCTCGCTCCAGAAAAGTCGATCCCGGCGCGCTCCAAAACGACCAGTGGAATTCGCCATGAGCGACGCTCTCAGCCCGGTCGGTCCTACTGCGCAGGTGCAGTAGTTGCTTCGTTTACCGCACGATAGATGGCGATTGGCTCTCAGCATTATCAAATTTGGCAATTAATTATGCTACAAAATGTGGATCTGAATATTATTTAAAGGGGCCATGAAACGAATTTTGGGCCAGGATATATGATTTTAAATTGGGACTTTACTAATCGCATATCGTTTAGTTGGCCAAAAGAAAGAGGGTAGAAAGTCAACAGCCAGCTTTTCGGTACGAACATTTGAAAATATAGCGGACTATTTTGTACCTTCTTTCCTTCGAAAGCTCTCCGCCTTTTCACTAGGATACATCCGCGGTTCCCAAAGCGCGTCAGCGGTTCCAACCTGACGTCAGCCGAGCCCAGCTCACGCATTGGACACGAGAACTGCGTCACTCGGACGTATGCGCTCGTCAACAATCAATCCGTCGACGAATATTCGGATTCGCGTTCGTGGCCAATGAGTGCCCTGACGGAACTTATCGTCACTGGGGAATGACAAGTTCCATGGTGTGCATAAAAAGCACGGTGGAAGCTATACTTCGTTTCACCTTATCTGCGAGCGAAGCCAAAGCTAGAAGTGCGAGACCGGCGCTTTTTGCGTTTCTCCCCAGCTCGCGCGCTCGAGCAGAGCCTGAACGCACGGAGCTTTCGTGCTCGCGCTTCCACCTTTGCCTTCGCTCGCACATAAGGTGAAACGAAGTATAGGAGGTATTCACTGGACGCCATATTTGAGGGCGATGTTTAGAGCGCATGCCCAGAACGAGCTCACATTAATAGCCTGCTAAGACCGGCAACCTTGATGGTGCTAAATGCACGCTCCAAAAGGACTGCGGAAGCTCGCCGTCAGCACGCGCTCAGCAGCCGCGCACACAGATATGGCCGCCAGTGAATACTCCCTATAGGAGTCATCTCACCGGTGCCGAAGAATGTCGCGATGACTTGATTTCACAATTCGCATTTGAGTTGAGGATTAAAAGTAAGGAGGAAGAAGTAGGAAAATCGTTTCATGACCCCTTTAACAAAACTTTTAGGAAACACTCGCCGGCTATCTATAGTTTACGATCGCGTTGCTGGTGTGGTAGGCTCTTACCCAATAGGCGACGTGGATTCGGCTGACGTGCTGCGTTTCCGCGGATGCATCGCAGTGAAAAGGCAGAGAGCTTTCGAAGGAAAGAAGGCGCAAAAGAGTCCCGTTTTCTTTTAAAAGTTCTATAGCGAAGAATTTTTTTTTGACTGCCTATTTTTGTGTTTTTGTGTTTCTTTTCACACCTTTTACGACGATCGGTGGATGAAATTCGATTTCAGAATCGTTTCATGGTCCCTTTAATGTCGGATAAACGCTCACGAACACCCCGCGCCGCTCGACAAGAAACGTTTTTTTCACGTCGATGCCCAGAAATTTTTCTCACGTAGCTGCGCTATGGACTTCCTTCTCCGACATTGTGACGTAACGACTCGGAGAGCTACGGCCTTCCTACGCGGCTGACGCCATGCCCTCTCCTACCCTTCTATTATCCTTGCTGGAAACGCTGGAAACTCCTCTGAAAACCCATGGGAGCGGCGGCGAACGTGATTGGGCGCGTGAAGTCGGCGCTCCTTTACTCCTACTCCGACGCTCCGAGTTTCATATTCCGAGCGCAGCAACTAAACGACGAGCGTGACACATAGAGTTATTATAATGCACGCTAGAGGTTCAACTGGCGCTAGGGTGCTGCTGCAAATTGAAGCAGACAGCAACCAGTCCGAAATTGACTTCCGGTAATGCATTTCTATGGGAAAAACTGAAGGCATTTTCTCTCTGCGCTCGATTATAAGAGCAAAAATCACGAATAATGGACCTTTTCCACGTACCGACGGCACCAGGCGGTGGCTGCACGAACTAAAAAATCGAGGAAATGACCTACCTGCGCTACCAATCGATAATGGGAGCTACGCTACCAGTTTCTTTGCTCTCTGAGCTGCGGCGCGTGCCTAAAGCGACTTTAAAGAGGGGAAAGAAAAACACGACCCAAACGTCATGTTTTTCTTTCCGTCCACTTTCTTTTTTTGTGTAACACAATTATATATATGCGGAAATTAGGTGCTCTACTCGCTGATCCACAGCCTCCTTCCGAATTTCCTCGATTTTTAGTGCCGACTTCCGCCGCTTGGCATCGGGCGCTCACGCGTGCGCAGAACGCTTCTCGGAAAAGGTCTATTCGTACGTACTAGGTAGCTTGGAACATTTCTGAGTCACGCAGACGAAATAATTGGTCAGTTACGGAGCTTTTATTTTAAATTCGTGGCATGAAAAACGGCGCTAAAACCACTTCGTACATGTATTTACGTGCACTGTCGGACACTGTTAGCGCGAACACGACGTCGGCGCTTTTAACGAAGGACATCTGGAAAACTAAAGCGCGAGACACATGGACGGCAGAATCGTCCGATCCGACGTCCGATCCGACAGTCCGAACGCCACTCCGAATTGCCGCACGCGACAGTTTGAGACACACGCTTCCGACCTTGCATGCGACACGACGATCCGTTCGGCTCCACCCGGGAGATCCAAGCACTCCAGCGGAGGTCCGCGTTCATAGATCTCTTGGCCGGCTTCCTAGAAACAGCGTCTCAGCTGAGACTGGGTGAAAGAAAGCACTGCCAAAGCCAGCGTACGAGCTGAGCGGGACTCAAGCTGCGTCTCAAGACGCCCGCGCGCCCCAGCCTTTGCAGTGCTTTCTTTTAGGGTTGTGCGAATAGTGGTTCGAATCGAATAGTGCTGCGTCATTCGTAGCTTTGACATGCATGGGAAAGCCAAGACGGCCGGTTCTTTCAACAGTGCAGAAGCTAGAAATGACGCTGCGCTATTCAATTCGAACCACTATTCGCACACCCCTACTTTCTTTCACACGGTCTCAGCTGAGACGCTGTTCTAGCAAGCCGGCCCTGGTCCCAGATTGACGGTTTAGCTCGCACGAGCGAAGTTAGGAGCTCGTTCTCGCTAGCGCGTGCATTCTTCGCCGGGGCCATCTTTTTCGAATGGGTCAGCGGGATCCACGCGTCCGGCTTCCCGTCGCCCGTCCCGTTTTCTTATTCGTCCCGCCAGACCCAGTGCGTCATCATGACGTTCGCGCTAGCTGTGCTGTCATTGGCTGGACGCATCCGACAATCCGTCCGCCGTGCGAAACTATCTGGCGCGTAGCACGAACGTCATGATGACGTACCGTGTCTGGCGGAACGGGCGACAAGAAGCCGGACGCGTGGATCCCGCTGACTCGTTCGAAAAAGGTGGCCCCGGCAACAAGTGCACGCGCTAGCGAGTACGAGCTCTAACTGGACCAGAGATCTATGAACGCGGACCTCCGCTGGAATGCTTGGATCTCCTGGTCTCAAACTGTCGCGTGCGGCGATTCGGAGCGGCGTTCGAACTTCGGACTGTCGGATCGGACGTCGGATCGGACGATTGTGCCGTCCATGTGTCTCGCGCTTAAGAGAGACGGCAAGAAATACGCAGTAACACTGGATAAGTAACTCCATGTGCATGCAGACGATCGAAATAAATTGAAAGCCACGTAATATACTCCATCAATATGTGCTAAGATACTTGTTTTGTGTTCAAATCATCACCTGCACGCTCCAAATCTTTGCAAATAGGAAGAAGCTAGAGAACATGTGCCTGATAAAAACTGCCCGACATGGGAAATAATAAAAAGAAAACCTTTTGTAGCCCACGTGCTTTATTTTTTACGTTCGAATGTTTTTTTTTTTTACCGATCGTAAACATGCGCACGACGGAGTCATTTTCATATTTTCATTTCATTTCATTTAATATACCCTTAAAGCGCCCGGCAGGGGCTTTACATAAAAGGGGGGGGGGGGGGGCAAAAACAATACAGATACAAGTCAACAAGAGTTAGGAATCTTACCTTCCTTCCGCTCTTTTTTACATATTGTAAAGAGTGGCAATCTAATGGGCTCTTTTACTGTTACGATGTCGTCGGGGAGGGAATTCCAGTCTGATATAGATAACTGTAAGGGAGAAAGTTTGAAAGTGTTAGTTCTAGGAGTGGCAAGCTGAAGTTTATGTGAGTTGTCTGTGCGTGCCGAGACATGGTGAGCAGCTGGGCAATATTTTTCTTTCTTTGAGGGTGAATGATAGTACAGGTGATGAAGGGCAGTTAGTCGTGTTATTTTACATCGGTCAGCAACAAGGGGTATATTAGTTTGTTGTTTTAGTGTTGTTATACTTGTACGGGTATAATTGAGGAGAACGAGCGGGTGGCACGGTTTTGAATGGCTTCTAACTTGTCAATAAGATATGACTGATGCGGGTTCCAGATGAGAGATGCGTATTCCAGCTTGGGACGAAGAAGAGGTGTGTATGCAATCAGTTTTGTTTCCCGTGTTGCCTGGTGTAAGTGACATCTTAGAAAGCCTAAAGTTTGATTAGCCTTTGCCGTGACGTGGTTAATATGTGGTTCCCACGAAAGGTTGGGCGTGAAATGAAGTCCAAGATATTTATATGTATGAACATTTTCTATGGAAACACTGGAAAGGGTGTAGTTAAAATGTGTTGATGTGCGTTTATTACTGAAGTTCAGATATTTTATTTTGGAAACGTTAATTTGCAACTGCCACTCTTCACACCACGTCTCAAGACACATCAGATCACTCTGCAAAAGCGTACAGTCATCCAGGCCCTCTATTTTCCGATATAAAACACAGTCGCCGCGTATAATCTTATCGTGGACTGAATACGAGTAGGCAGGTCGTTGACATATATATATAATATAAAAAAAAGCAGTGGACCAAGCACGGTTCCCTGAGGCACGCCCGATTTTACGTGTTGGGGTGACGAATCTTTATTTTCATGATGAATACATTGAGTTCGGTTAGAAAGGAAGCCTGCAATCCATTTCGTTACAAACGGGTCTATTCTTAACGAGCGAAGTTTTAGCATAAGACGGTGATGAGGTACTTTGTCAAAGGCTTTTTTGAAATCAATAAAAATGGCGTGCGTTTCTAAGCGGGAATGCAGATTTTCATGAATATCATTGCTGAATTCGAAAAGTTGCGTTTCACAGGAGTGGATCGCCGGAAACCGTGCTGGTTTACAAAAATAATGTTGTTAATGCATAAATGATTCATAACGTTAGAAAATACTATATGTTCCATGAGCTTACTAGGGACACTTGTTAACGATATGGGCCTGTAGTTACCAAATTCATTCTTTGAACCATTTTTGTGTATTGGAATTACCTGCGCGTGCTTCCAATCATCGGGAATTTCGCCCGTGTCTAAGGATTGTTGAAAAATCAGGGAAAGGAGGGTTGAGCATTCATGCTTGCATAGTTTGAGAGGTTTCACTGAAATTTTATCTGGGCCGTGAGCGGAGTTTGAGTGCTGTTCGTCAATAAGTTTCAAAACGCCAGTTTCAGAAATGGTTAGTTGAGGCATATCTCTTGATACATACTATAATCAGGGTAGTAATCCGGAAGAGGAAACAGGTCCTCTGAGAAGACTTCACTAAAATATCGACTGAACCGCTATATGACAGGACGGACATATTAGCAATATATAAGCACCACCGGAATGCTAGGGAACCTTGAACACACATTACATTCCTTTCAATCGCTATTTTGCTTAGAATCGTCGCTCGTTTTTACATACCTGCCATGGTACAGAAGTTTGGGCTTGAAATATAGCGAAGTTAAGCATCGTTCATTGATGAAGAAAAATGTGCTAACTAAAGCAATTACACTTTTACCATGTTAATAATGGTACATACTATTCGGTACGACCCAAATGACCAAAGCGTTCCATGTTATTTTCCGGCGAAGAGACAAAATCACTGATCTCTATTGTAGTAGGCTGGATCGCGGATCGGGAAGCCCGTCGGTGTCGCCACCGGCGGCCATTGCTTGACACCAGGCAATACACGCAAGTCTACGGGAGAAACGCACAAAAGTAAAAACATTGAAGCATGCACACTGTGCTCGGAGGCGAGTATTTTATGGCGTGCTGCGATCCTTATGTCGGTTGTTTGGAGATCGAATCGGTATTTGTCAAACGTTCGAACGCCGATTAAAAAAAATCAAACGTACCGGAGCACCTACGGCTGAGCTGGCAAGTTTGCTGTCGTAGTGGAGTAAACAAAGGAACTTGCCGTCAATGAAACCAGCTTCGGGGAAGCCCAGAAGTTGATTAATGACAAAGAAGTTCCATCTCGACAGCGGCTTTCCGGGAGTGAGCGAATTCCTCGTAGCAAAGCCTTCGGGCTTGTCGTCTGCTAAACCCAGCTCAACGAAACCGCCACCGACTCCGTGGTAACTCTAGGTAACTCTCGCCTCTTTGAGCTGCACTACAGCGGAGTCACTCTCGACCACAAAATATTTACTTATAAGAACTGCGAGGGCTGTCAGTTTTAATGTTTGTACGCAAGCTATTTGACGGGCTTATCGAAAAGCATCCAAAACGTTTCAGTGCCGACAACAGCTTAGAAACGGGGAAAACGACACTTTTTCTCGTTCTTCCCATAGAGTCCCATCAACGTTACTAGAACCCTCAGTTGGGAAACTCACCGCTGAAACCTGGGCCGCTGGCGTCCACCGAGACCGAGCTAAATTCGACAACAGCGCTACTCTGTATCATTTGTCTTAACTGTGGTCATCTTGAGCTTTTAGAAAGCATGTTTTTTCGTAAAAACCAACGGAAAAAACTTTTTTTGTAATAACTTTTATTGGAGTTTAGTACAAAATTATGGGCGCGTGTTGTTTTCTAAAATATTTAGTTTGCAAGTTTTGCAGTACAATTAATACTGTTTTTATACAACCGTGCCTCAGCGGTGATTTCAGGTAGCGCGTCCCGAGCTAGGCGCATATTAACCTCGGTAGTATTCCGCGGCGCGTTCGCTTGGGAGTCGGGGGGGTGGCACCCCCTGAAGCCCTTACCACAGTATCTGTTTTGGCCCAAAAATGGCCGATTAAAACCAAAATGGAAGTCACTTGCAGTTCCTCGAGTGGCCGCTGCGGGAGAAATGGCGGCGTTGTGATCGCCATTAGCTCGGTTGTGGAGGACGGGCCGGTGCCACTTTTTCGGAGTAGTCTCTATGGCAGTTTCCGAACTGAGTGATTTAGTAACGTTGAGTCCTATGCAGTGGCTGGTGTCAATCAATGGCTGCCGGTGGCGATACTCGGCGTAACTCGGCCCCAGCTGCCGAGGCCGCGGTCCGTGATCCAGGTGTTCGAGGCGGGGTTTAAGCCGCACGTCCGGAGGCTTCCTGGCTCGTGACGACGACCATTCCCCGAAGTGAAGAACCCAGGGGTCCAGTGGAGGTGGGAGAATTGGTAACGTAACGAACGGTTTAATTACATGGTAGCGATACAGTCGGCAAATCCAAGAGAACCACTGGAGCCGCCTCACGCCCCGCCTTATATAGGGTCCGTTTTCTCCCTCACTCTCCGCCAGGGCAGCAGGTGCGACCGCCAAGTGCGTTGCAGCAAAGTCCGCCGCGTCGTAGCCAAAAGTGCGTCGTAGCCATGGTTCTCCGCAGTTAGGCCAGGCCTCTCTCCCCTTCCGGAGCGCACGAACCCACACGCACACACACACACGTCCCGTTGACGTCACGGACGCGTTGAGACTCGTTTTGGGCAGGCATCGACAGGTGGGCGACAGTCCTGAACACGTCGGGACTTGTTTCGGGACTCGTTTCCGCAGCGTTGAAACTCGGAAAAGGTTGCCGAAGGTTCCATTCTTAACAGCCCCTCCGGGGCCAGGGAAACCTCGAATGGCCGGTGGTACAATCGCTGGCCTGAAGAGGTGGGCTTGGAGTAGGCCTTGAGAAGACGCTGCAAGCACCAAACAAACTCCCAAACCTCTCACAACGGAGGCATCAGAGGAAACGTCCCCCACAACACCACGCCACACCGCAGTCAAACGCTCGGAATTCGCCAAAGACCCGCCAGACTGGATTACGGATTACCAAAATTTGGTACAATTCCGGGTATCGAGACCCCCTGTCGCCAAAAAAAAAAAACTCATTTTTCCAACGAGGTCACTAAGAACAAAGTACAAAACACAAAAACTCTGCGCAATTTGTGAGGTCCTTTTGGGGTTTCAACGAAGTGCCCCCACTTAGATCCTCATTCCCGTGGATGACGAAGACCTCTGAGATCATCCCTACTATTTTTCGTGATGTCAGAAAAATCTGCTCAACCCATCGGCATTGCCGTTAAATTTGTCTTTCCTTTTTCTTACGCTGAAGTCATAGTGATCGATTTTCACGTGATTTCTAGATGTGAAAATGCGGTCCTTATAGCGCCGATAAAACAATCCGCCTTTTTCATGCCCCGTCACATTGGTCCTAGCAATCTCCTGAGCTGTACCGCGAAACCCTGACACACTAGGGTCGTTCTTCTGCTCGACTGTCAAAGACACTCTGTCTACTCGTAGTAGAGGGCCAAAGTTACGTGACGCCGGAGCTACGAGAGATCTTTCACTGATCCCGTCTTCCTCCGCCTTTTTCGCCGGCGCGTTGGGACGGCGTTCGCTTTCTAGTGCTACGAGGTCAGGCTGTTCTACAACCTGGTCCCTCTCATCCCGGTTTTCTGCCTCCAACTCTGGGAGTGCTTGCTCCCCGTCAGCTGCCTCTGGCTCTGGATCACTCGTCAACAAAGGGGCGACCTGACGCGATTCGGACCTCGTACACGACTGAACTAGTCCTTCTCCCAGTTGTTGACCCCTTTCGCGCAGCAGGAAATCTGACCGGTTAGAAAACAAATAAGGATACTCCAACGGGACTGTTTGCGAGACAGCCGCCTCTGTCACTAGCTCTCCGAACGGGCCAGTTATCCTTACTGTCGCCATAGGCAGACAGACATTGTGCTTTTCGAGCAGCGGCTTGATCCAAACTACCTTTCCAGTAAAATCGGAGGTCGTTACATACGACGGATGAACAACGTCCATCGTCGCTGCACTGTCCCGAAGCACCCTGCACGGCTTTCCGTTTACCTGGAGCTCGTGAAGATAGGGACGAAGAAGCTTCAGGTCCTTGTCACTACCGTTCACGTACGAGAACACAACCCGCGGTTTCTTACATCTGGCCGCTGTGTGTCCCGGCTCCTGACAGTTGTAGCACAGGAACGGCTTCCTTGCCTCGAACTGCCCTGTTGGGCTTTTCCGCGCCTCGTCTCCGTTCGAGTGTTCTGTGCTCTTTTCTGGGACCTTTTGTCCTGCTTCGGGCTTCTCGGGCCCGTTTTCTCGCGAGTCGTTTCCCTGTCGGAAGGTCTTGCGCTGATCGCTTCGGCCGGATTCGCTTTCCTCTCCGCTCAGCTTTCTACGCGTTGCGTACTCTTCGGCTAGCTCAGCGGCCCTTTCGACAGAGTCGACTCCCACCCTGTCCTGCACCCAGAGCTTGACTGACTGCGGAATGCTACGAAAGAACTGTTCGAGGCACACACACTCGACTACCTTGTCTCGGCTTTCGTACACTTCCTCTCTCTTCAACCATTCTATCAGGTTGGTTTTAAGCCCGTACGCGAATTCCGGGTAGCCCTCGCTGCTCTTTTTGGATGCGTTTCTAAACCTTTGACGGAACTCCGCCTCGGCAGAAAGGCGGTACCGCTTCAAAAGGCTGGACTTCACCTTGTCGTAGTCGTCGGCGTCTCCAGCACTAAGGCGCGCGACAACCTCTGCAGCCTCACAGGGCAACAGAGTCAAAAGCCGTTGCGGCCACGTTTCTGGGGCGAAGCTCAACTTCTCACATGTCCTCTCAAAGTTAACTAAGAATAGGCCCACGTCTTCCCCAACTTTAAACGGCTGCATGAGCTTCTTCATTTGATACGGCTCGGTCTCACTTGCTCGTACCGGAGCCCCAACTCTACTGTTCTGCGAGTTTAATCGCTGTTGTTCAATTTCGAGCTCTAGCTTTCTCAGCGCTCGCTCCTCTGTCGCTGCAGTCTGTGCTCGTTCCTCTCTCGCTGCAGCCTGCTCCTGCTCTCGTTCCTCTCTCGCTGCAGCCTGCTCCTGCTCCCGTTCCTCTCTTGCTGCAGCTTCACTCTTAGCGTTCTGAAGCAGTTCCCACGCAATTTTAATTTCCTCTGCTTCCGCGCTCTCTGAAATCGCTTTACTGATCTCAGATTTCTTCATCTTTTGCTCCACCTCCACACCCAATTCTTCACATAAACAGAATAAATCTGTTCTCAGTAACCTCATCAGATCCATGATCGCTGCTCTTTAGCTTTGGCTTTGTTCTAAAACTTGTCGCGAGGTTGTACCAAAACCCTAGCGCACGAGTCAAACACTAAGGATTCCCAGCAGTTCAAAATTAATTACCCATAATCTGAAGCCTGGCGAATCTCAAAGCAAAGTCCAAACGCTCACCCACAGATGTAGCACGATGTCGCATGGTCCGATCCCAACCGCTGCCAACCAGTTGTTCGAGGCGGGGTTTAAGCCGCACGTCCGGAGGCTTCCTGGCTCGTGACGACGACCATTCCCCGAAGTGAAGAACCCAGGGGTCCAGTGGAGGTGGGAGAATTGGTAACGTAACGAACGGTTTAATTACATGGTAGCGATACATTTGGCAAATCCAAGAGAACCACTGGAGCCGCCTCACGCCCCGCCTTATATAGGGTCCGTTTTCTCCCTCACTCTCCGCCAGGGCAGCAGGTGCGACCGCCAAGTGCGTTGCAGCAAAGTCCGCCGCGTCGTAGCCAAAAGTGCGTCGTAGCCATGGTTCTCCGCAGTTAGGCCAAGCCTCTCTCCCCTTCCGGAGCGCACGAACCCACACGCACACACACACACGTCCCGTTGACGTCACGGACGCGTTGAGACTCGTTTTGGGCAGGCATCGACAGGTGGGCGACAGTCCTGAACACGTCGGGACTCGTTTCGGGACTCGTTTCCGCAGCGTTGAAACTCGGAAAAGGTTGCCGAAGGTTCTATTCTTAAAGGGGTACGGAAACCAAATTCTGGAGCTCATTTCTCTGTTTCAACACGACGCAGGTAGCAGTAGAACCACAGAAACATAAATATTGCGATAGAAAACGCAAGATAACATATTTTAAAGTGAATTAAACGATAATCAAAAACCACCTGGTAGTTGGTTATGAAGCTTCAATGGAATGTCGTGACGACAACATGCCTCTGAAAGCAGCGCCACAGCGGTATGTCCACTCACTGGTATAGATTGCCTAGGCCTGAACGCAATACCGAGACGTCTTGGTGGAAAGAGCCAAAACGAAGTGAGCCACCGTGGTTTCAGCTCTCGCGCGACGCGCAAACGCGTGCGCATGTTTTCATCGCCCGGGCGGTTCGGCGACAGTCGGTTCTTGGGCAGGCGGGTTGAAGAGACTTTCTTGGGCACGAGGAACCTCCGACGTTGTCGGCGGGACCACCGCGGCTGCCCTTGCGGCGAAACACAAGCGCGATAAGTTTCTCGTGGATCTCGTCAGGCTTGGCGTGGCCGCCCCAGCCCGGCGGGATTCGGCGGACGTGCAGCCGGTGCAGCAGCGGGTCGACGGAGCGAGGTGATGTTTACGCGAAGATCACGTTCTCGTACTCCGGGGCTCCCGGAGACCGGAGACGTCGTCGACCGTGCTCGCCCAAGATTCGCAGCAGTCCCTCCCGCAAGAGATCGATGCCGTACGTGCTGTTCGGCAGGTGCTGTTCGGCAGAAGGACATTTCGTGCCA
Source organism: Ixodes persulcatus (assembly GCA_013358835.2). Taxonomy (NCBI): domain Eukaryota; kingdom Metazoa; phylum Arthropoda; class Arachnida; order Ixodida; family Ixodidae; genus Ixodes; species Ixodes persulcatus. Next base: position 12,953 of record JABSTQ010009380.1, read on the forward strand.
CTAATTACGGTCAAAATAGCACCAGTAGCACACACCACACAAGTGAGTATGTTCGATTCGATTATCTTCAACGTGTGTCCACTGCGGTATTGTTATCGGAACACGGGAAACATGTGCCGTACTATCACAGTCTCCTGTACTGCATTTGTACCTTTCTAGTTAATTATATCTGAATTAGTTAGTGTTTGTTTCTGAACAATAAAGTTGCGTTGGACACCCCTGTGTTGTTTCTTTTTCATCAAATAAAGTTCACATATACAAACCTTGCTGCCGGGAACGGAGAAACGACAGTGCGACGTTTTTCTTCGCCGGTGCCGGTACGCGGTCGAAGTTGGAACTAGCGACACTTTTCATCGCTCTCGCGTCTTACGCAGCTCTGGAGAAGGAGACGAATCATTTCCTTGCCTGAATATATTTATTGCGCGCTGCGCCACATTATGAATAATACACAGCATTTCGCTACATTTTATTTTACCGATCACCGCGAAACGGCGCAGAAACCGAGACCGTGCATTGGTTAGGCCTATGCCAACTACACCAATCAGCTCAGCTGGATCTGGGCGCGTTGAAGTAAACAAGACGAAATCTGGTTATATGCAATAACAGTACCTACAAAAAAAAAAAAAAAAAAACACAACTGACCGCATTCGCGAGGTTTACGACAAGGTTCACGCTGCCGTCTGCAACCAGCGACGAACCTGACGAATCTCCGAATCTGTCCGAATCCGAATCTCCGGTGATTCGTCCCATCACTACTGTTGACGTCTTCGTCTTCGCTAATGTCATCGTACCCACTGCCGCTGCCACCACTCTCGTCATGTTGACCCGCCATCGCACACTCAAGGCAGCTGAGGCAGCTCTGAAGGCTCTGACACCTCTGCAGCCGCTGCGGCTCTGCGCTCTGCCGGTTCCGCGATATCTACAGCCCTCGGGTACTTCGCAAAGCGAGATTGTAACGCGTTGACGCCTCCAAGTGGCAAAACTCGTCACTACGGTACGCTTGGTCCTCCGAGGCATGATGACGTCAAGACGTCTGCCGGATTTCCCGAGATACATCGCGCTCTTCGATGGCTGTTTTTGAAGCGCTCGCCAAAATCGCGGCATTTAGAACCAAAAATATAGCCATCTGCTCAAAATACGACCGTGCGATTATTCATTACAGGCTTAGCTGATCATATTGAACTCATTTCTTTATGTTTTCTCTATATTTCAAGTTTCGATTCTGTATCCCTTTAACACAGGCTACTACAATAGAGATCGGTAGACAAAATGCACGCGCGTTTTCCCGTAGGAATGCACAGGAGCACCGCAAAAGTAGACTGGTTGCTGTCTGCTTCAATTTGCCTCCCGGAAGTCGCATAGACACTAGCGCCAGTTGATCCTCTAGCGTACAATATAATAACTCTATGGCGCGACACACCTAGACACACCGAGGCTGCGTTCCAAACCTACTCGATGTGTCACGTGACAACAAAAATAGAGAAATGCTGAACGCGGGTAGGTTTTCGACAACCACCTTTACCCTAGATTTAGATCGAGTAAGTTGTGGAACACGGCCAGAAGCAGAAACTATCGACGGCAGAAGCCGAAAATATTTCGAAGATAAATAATTAGGTCCGTGTGGAGCGGCAGAGTCTGAAGCAAAAGAGACGGCACGTTATGAAGCTTCCACAGACGTTTTAATATTCCTGAGAAAGGTTTGAAGACTCGCTTCGTGCACATATGTGCTTTTCATTTTAGTAGTTGCCTCACCGGTGGATAGAGGGCGCTGACACACCCGGCGCCATTAGGTTGCTTTAATTTGGTTGGTTTCGGTTTCGACGTGAACACGGCTATGTTGCTGTTTTACGTTGTTTTTGCTTAATTTTATGATACGATTAATTTACTTGTAGCACACAACCAATGAAACAGTGGTATTGAGTCACTTTGAGGTGTATTTTAGCCTAAATTGCGGGCTTTTTTTTTACCGACTCCTTTGATGTAGCTGATTATGGTCGGTTGCGAAACGCCTGACTGATGTACAGGGAAAATTACCATCGTCTACAGCCGTACCCGATGACACCAGTTTTCAAAAAAAAAAAAAAATCTAATGAAGAGACTTACACGTGAATGTAAATAAGCATACCGACAGCTTGATTAGCAATGTGCTGAATCGGCCAGAACAGATGAACTCGCGAGTTTACTACTCACTTTTTGGCTTTCCTGGGCGCCCAACCTTTAGTGAACTTCGCAGACTAAAAACATATCGTGTAATGGCGCAGATAATTGATACGAAGAAGTAGTATCGTCTCGGCCTCTTTTTGTTTTTTTTAAATTCAGTACTCGAGCATGTTTTGACATGCCAAGTAAGAAATTGCTTAAATTATCAACCCTGCTAAAGTACTCATAAGCAGCATTTCGCGATATATTGGCCCTAGGAAATAAATTATTTCTATCTGAACATTTGCTCACTCAATCTATGATATAAGTGACAGGCCCGTCAAATTAAATCTGGCATTTGTCTTCCGTCAAATTGGCCAAATAAAATTAAAGGGCGCAGGAGGAGAAATAGCTCGGAAAGTTAGGCTGAATTTTAGCGCTACGCGCCACTTCACAGATCTGTTTGAACAAATTTTTATTTGTTTGAGCAGATTCACTATGTAAATTTCGGCGTCGCCAGCCAGCAGAAGTAAACCTCTATTCACCATCGACAATCCTGGACTCAAATAATTGTTATGCAGACGGCTCTTCTTTTTTTTTTTGCGTAAAATATTGTGAATTTTAGATACTCGCAACCGCATTTTGGATTTGCAAATAGAAGCGACGTTATTTCTTAGTGCACGCTATTCTAAAACTCGCTATCGTTAGGTGTCTGTGGCAGTTTCTTACGCGGGAAGTCCCAACCTTTGTGTTAAAATAAATTGAGTGGACGGCACGGGTTATCTAAAGATAATCAATAAATAACTTAAATGACCGTCGAAATGGGAGCGAGCACGGTATACAATTTCTTAAACTGCACAAGTAAACCGACCAACCGAATGTTTATGTCGCAAGAAAAGATTGAGAACCTCATCCACATGGAGGTGTGATATTATGAACAAACAAATCGCCTGATGTAGACGTACCATTACTTCTAGCCTCAGATAAAATACAAGTTAAACGTTCGTTGTCTATCTCCTCCGCGAGTTTCCTCACATAATCAAAAGAAACTGTTTTCGATATATTATGAATACAAAAACGATACTTTCAGGAAATAAAGGTAGTTTGCGCGAAATAAATATACGCGCTTCTTACTGGGAATGTTCCGCCACTATTAGTAAACAAACCTAAGTTGTCATAAGGACCTTTGAACCCTCGCGATGCCTTAGTCGTCGAGTAGAAATATCGAACTACAGTTTCCGAAATAGGTGAAACGCGACGAAAAACACGAATGCGAAACATCCGCCAAGGCGTGGAGGGGAGAACGGAGCAGCAAGTTGAAGCAACCTAATGGCTGCCGCGTCACGTGATTCCAAGATGGCAGCGCCCATGCGGAGCAGGATGAAAAGGTGGCTCAAGTCACCAGGCTCGATCTAAAATGGACCGTAAAAATCGACGCCTGCACGTAGCCATCTAAACTTTTCGTCAAAGGTGTAATTCACAGGTCGGTTTTTTCTTGTAAAATTACAAAGCGTAGCTCTCTTTCTGTAAAAAATAAGGCCAAGAAACTTGCCAGGGTCTACGGCGTGCAGCAACGCAGACGACAGGGGTCCTGTGGCGGGGTGTGTTTGGCGTTCGTATTGATAGATGGCGCTACCTCCTTATCGCGACGGCTCGCGACCACCGTGGTTTATTAGAATGAATATAATCTTTTTGAAATGTACCTTTGGTTGAAAAATAAATGCGAACAATAAAAACAAAACTAAGTAAAAAACGCGTCTGCATAACGGCAGCGCTTTTGCTGCCAACGGATTTCATCTGCGTGTCGTCTGCTTTCTTTCGCTGGTCGGCTGCACCTTCAGACGCTGCTCTCGACGCCATCTATCAATACGAACGCCAAACACACCCCGCTACTGGACTTGGTCGTCTGGGTCGCCGCCCGCCGTAGACCCTGGCAAGTTTCTTGACCCTATTTTTTACTAGAAGAGAACTACGCTTTGTAATTTTACAAGAAAAACCCGACCTGTGAAATGCACCTTTGACGAAAAGTTTAGATGGCTACGTGCAGGCGTCGATATTTACGGTTCATTTTAGATCGAGCCTGGTGACTTGAACCACCCTATATTTATTGACCATGCATGCTGTTCTGATTTAAATTAACGACAACACTCTTGAACCCGCTCGTCGACGCAGGAAACCCTCAAATTTGTCAGAGACTCCCCGGTTGCGTCGGTTCCGTCTCGCAGCGAGACGGAAGCTACGCCGATACCGGCACACCGTCGTTCGATAATCAGTTCGTTTTTAGGCGGTATGCTTGAACAGACATTTCCCGCAACGCTAACTGGTGTTTCGGCTTTCCAAACTAAGTATCTTTATTCGCTGCGGCTGGGCTAAGCATTCTAAGCAGGGCAGTGGCCTGACTGTCTTTTCGTCACTTTTCTGTCGCCGAGCTATCGGCACGCTCGTTCGATAGATCAATTCGTTTTCAGGCAAGACGCACGAACAAACCTTTTCCTCAACGCTCACTGATGTTTCGGCTTTCAAATCGAAGTATCTTTATTCGCTGTGCTAAGCATTATAAAAGGGACAGAGCGGTCCGAATGTCTCCTTACCTCGGCAACTTTCCTGTCGCTGCGCTATCGGCACGCTACTGTTTCATAGATCAATTTCTTTTTTCAGGCGAAGTGCATTTTTCGGAACGCTAATTGCTGTCTTGACTTTCAAATCATGTCGTTTTTACTTGCTGGATTAAGCACTAATCAACTGAAAAGACGAGCGTTTCGCCGCAGTAAGGTTGCAACGCCTATAGGCTCCTTGCACTGACGTCACATCGCATACTTTTGAACACCATGTAAAAGGAGGAAAGGGAAGCTGCTTTTGTAAGAATTTTGAGTGACAGGTTAATCTTCAATAAACTTCTGGGAGGAGAGTAGCGACGCCTGTGCAAATCCGGGAGGCACAAAGGAGGATCCTGATAAGAGGGGAGCTCCTTCTTCCCCTTTTCTCTGGAGGGCATCGCAAATGACGTCATGTGCAAGCCACGTCACTCTTGTGGGCGTCGCTACTCTCCTCCCAGAAGATTATTATAGAAGATTAACCTGTCACTCAAAACTCTTACAAAAGCAGCTTCTCTCTCCTCCTCTTACATGGTGTTCAAAAGTATGCGATGTGACGTCAGTGCAAGGAGCTTGCACATGACGTCATTTCCGATGAGCTCGAGAGAAAAGGGGAAGAAGGAGCTCCCCTCTTATCAGGATCCAGAGGATCCTCCTTTGCGCCTCCCGGATTTGCACAGGCGTCGCTATTCTCCTCCCAGAAGATTATAGAAGATTAACCTGTCGCTCAAAATTCTTACAAAAGCAGCTTCTCTCTCCTCCTCTTTTATGGCGTTCAAAAATGTTCAAACGAATGCGATTTGACGTCAGTGCAAGGAGCCTATTGGCTGAGAAAAAAAAAAGTAAAAACAAGAAAAACAACATAAAACGGAAGTGACGTCAGTTTTTGTTTTGTTTGTTTTTGCTTTTGTCAGTTTTGTTTTTTACTTTTTGTTTGTTTGAGGTTTGTTAGGCCTACGGTTGGGCACTTTTCGGAGCTGTCGCGTCGGTTCAAGCGGTCTTTGTTTTTCTTGTTTTATACGTTGTCGTGTTATGTGCTGCCGTATTGCCGAGTGTAATAATCGTGGAGTTGGTCGTGGTATTCAATGCTTGGGAGCGAGCGTCGGCATGTGAAGACCACAGTGCATTCATGCAAGCTAGCGGGCCCAGTCTTGACACGTCGAGGCCCGTGGGACGCTTGTTCGGAACATAAAAGGTGAGTGGATTTTACCTACTGGTGGCGTTCGATCGTCGATTCGACACCGCTGTGGTGGAATTTGGTAGCGCGTGGCTACCTCACGTAGCGTCGGGGACAAAGAAGAAGATAATAAAGATAATCAACGGGAGTGGCTGCCCATTCGAACTAGAAGGAATTACGTGGGAATTGCGAGGGTAATTCCCACGTCGTTCTCGGCAGAGCTGTCCAGAGTTTCAAAAGCGAAGATTTGAGAACTTGAGATGTGCAGCGTTATGATCGTATTGAGGCACCGCACTGCATGTGGCTCAGGGTGCCGCCCGCGCCGCATTTGCATTCAGTAATCGCACTTATAGAAGGACCAAGCGCGTTGAGAATGTCAGCTTTTTGCGAGCTCCAGCAGTCCCAAAAACGTTCTGTCCAAAGACAACGCTTTACAAACAGATCAGACGACGCAAATGACCATCCCGGCGCGTCTAATTTATGGCGGGTAATAATGTTGCTTACTGTTCATCTGGTTGGCCTACTTATTTAGGGATGGCGTTTTCTACACCAATACTGTATTCTGCCTCGTGGCACATTCACACCTGCAGCAGAACTGCTAAGCGGTTCTGCTACAGATTGATCGCGAAGAGTTGTACTCTTCCATAATGTGCAGGATAAAATGACAACACAATTAGATCGGTGAGGCACACAAGTGTGCCTCACCGATCTAATTCTCTTTTGGTATGCAACTGGTTGTATTTTCTGCTACATTTTGATCAGAAAGCCACTGCGAGACAGGCATTATTGATGTATATTATCCTAAATAATGCTTGAGCATGAGACAAGGCAACAGAAATACTTCTATATGTGCCTGCTTTTTATGCTTTTGCAATTCACTGGCTCGCCCACTCTTCTCATGGTTATTGTTTTGTTTGGTGTAAATTTTCCACCCCAGGTGTCCGATGCTTGCGGCTGATGGCTTCTACCTATGTGCACCAAAGAGCAGGCCTGCACCTTTGCTGAGACAGCAGTGAAACATTACGAGTTCTGTGTAACTGCAGCGACTGGGTCACCGATGCCATTCCACTTCCTGCACTGCACTCCGCGTGAGTCAGAAGGCCAGCGCATGCCCTTTATGGGTTGTCGCCAGCCACATGTAAGTATGGCTTGGAGCCACTTCATGCGAGTGAAATGCTTGTCACCTGAGCGATGTCAGGGCCGTTGGTGGGGCTACGACCGGTGGTCTGCGATCACAGACCACCAAGCACCATTGCACTGTTCCTGGATCAACTAGCCGCTCTTGAGGAAGAACAGAGTGCTTGGAGAAGAGTTATGGTGTCCGCTTTTTCACTAGCTCCAGCTGTCGCAACAGACATTTTGTTGAAAGAAGCAACATCTATGAATGAGTACACGGCGCTGAATGACCGCAAAGGGGCCTCGCTTCTGACCGAGGGGGTCAAGATCGTCCCGTTTCAACAGGGCTACTTTTTGGGGAATGTACAACACAGGAAATAAAGGGCCCAAAAGTTTTCTACCTCGACGAGGTGTGGGTTATGCCAGGACCAATTTTCTCAAAGGTGCTGGTAGACACCAATGCGGCTTTGTTCCGTGACCGACACCTTCATGCGTGGTGGCACGAGGCAGTCATTGCTTAACCTGGCTTAAAGCTCAACGACTGGACTGGTCAAGGGTGGCATGCCTGAGAGTGGGACAGTAGACGGCTTTTATATACCAACTTTAGACTTCATTCACCCCTTAGCTGACAGGGCACTGGAAGATATACTCGCTGAACCAGCCGATAGTCAGTCTTGCATCGCCTAATATGCCCTTTGCTTGTACAGATGTGCAGAGAGGACACGAGGCAGTAAAAGCTTAACCCACCAACCAATTGGCCTCTATCGCCCTGTCAGCGTAGGGATGAACGGAGCGTAGGGGTGGCAGAGTTGGCGGGATCTGCTGAGTGTATCTGGCATTGCAGCTCGGTAGTGGTGAGGTACTAGAGCATTCTCATGCGGCATACCACTTTTATGCTGGTGACCACAAACCTTTCACGTCGCCTTGCAGTGGACACTGCACAGTGAGCTGATACGAGCTTGATTTGTTTGTGCGACAGCTCAAAATTGACCATTTTGTTATTCTCCTAGGCAAATAAAAATGATGCCTAGACATGACCCTCAAAATGTAAAACTTGGGAAGTATATTTGTAAGGAAAAAAAAAAAAATGCCATTTTCGAAACCAAATCTTAAAGGGGCCCTCCAACAGTATTTGAGCGTCTACTTTTTTTCGCGGTTTCTCCACGCTAGTGGTCCCGGAAACCCAGTGGACAACGAAAGAGTTTAAAAATATTAGCGCATCATATTTTAATCTGACAACTCGGAAACACTTCCTCCGACGGTGGCGCCGCGAGGTGCCGAATGCGCGCGCATAACGGCGCTCCCTTTCACATTCACTGGGTTTCGTGATTGGCGAGAGCCATCCCAGAAATTTTGAAGCGGAATAAAGTATATCACACGTTAACCGTCATTATTTCTCTAACAAGTCGTTTTTATAGAGCTAATAAAGTTGCAAATTATAGTTCAAAAAGGGCGAACACAACGCCTCGTCGCTCAGGCGCGCCTTCAAGCGGCGGAGTACCTCCTACTCGCCGAGGTGGCTCCGGTGGCGGAGTTGCGGCAGTTGCGGGAGACGAGCCTTCCGCGACTGTCGAAGCGGACTGAGGCAGAGACGCGTCGCGGCGCTTGCGTGGTGTGTCCTCGTACGGCGCGACGCCCAGCTCCGCACTCCTTTTTAAGAATTCGGCGCTCAAAATCCGATAAGCCCGGTAAATTCATCGATGATGGCAACCCGATTCCAAAGCTACGATGGTTGCAGCGAGGCCTAATGGCCGACCGGGCCGACGCGGCCGACGGGCTATCAACCAAACTCGCGTCCAATTGGCCAACCGCTTTGCTCCAATCGCTGAACTGTTTCATTTTACGTCATGAAGCGCAATGTTTTGCTTATTTAAAGTTGTTTTCTGTAATATTTAATTTGCTAATAACTCACAAAATATTGCGAATTTCTGTAATATTTTTTTTCCCTCGGTGTTCCTGCTTTCATGGAGCTCCGTTTCAGCGCGAACTTCAAACGAGTCAAAAAATTGTTGGTGGGCCCCTTTAAGCTCCCACAGAACTGGGCGACGTCAAGGGGCGAGCAGTGAACTCCATGCCATTTTGTCCTCTCTCAAAACTGGTTTTCTCCGCTGCTGCCGTGCGAGGGTAAAGAGTGAGGACACAGCTTTGACATGTCAGTCACACTTTTGGGGTCCTATTTATCCAAAGAATCAAGTTCTTCATTGCCTCAAATTGCGTCTCGCAAATGGCATCATTCAATGTTACAAAAATGGGGCTTGCGAAGTCTCTAAATTGTGTGGTCCATTAAGTCGTCGCCAAACCGAAAGTGAGGAGATCTTGGTTGGGAGAAAAGACCGCACACTTTAAAAAGGCGCATGTGCGCACAGGAAAATATCGTTTTACATTGCAATATTTTTAGAGGGTATAGGACAACCCACTGCATTGTTTTATTTATATAAAAAACAAAGCATTCGCTGTGCTAAAATCGAAAGAGGTGGGACGGGCTTCCACTTCGTTCTTGACCTGTCACCAACAATATAAACCACTATTGTATAACTTGTTTACACCATTGTTTAACATGTTTTTTTCCTATGATTGCGTTTACAATTGCACTGTGTAATGCCCCTGGCTCCGAGGGTAAAATAAAGGAATAGAACCCAACCGATTATGTGAGTCGCCAAAATCAATTACAATCTCCTCTTTCTGAATATGTCCTGTATAAACCGAGCACTGGCCCTGGACAAGAGGAAGTCCATTGCCCCTGACTGAATGCCAGCGGAGCTGCCGAGTCCGGCTGGTGTTTGGTCCCATGGTGGCGCACGTTAGAGCACTGCATAGGCCTACATTTCGAGGCCAGTCCTGGGCCTCCTGGCAACCCATTCTGTCCGTCCCGACGACGAAGTGCGCCTAGTAAGCATACAAGGACCTCTGTTGCACCTGTTTGCACGAGATTGCAGCTTTAGCAGGCTGCTCGACTGTCATGTTTTGGCAGCATTTTTTGAAAACGAGTTTCTTACGTATACGCTGCACTCAATTAGAAGGCTGGGGATATTCAATCACATTTGCCCAATCTGTCTGCCAGAATGTTTGAAAGTAGAGCAGATAGCACATCGCTCTTCGTAGAGCGGCTCAACCTTGACTAAGGTTTAGGCTAGGCCTGTGTAGTGCTCTAGAACACATCTAATTTCACTCTCCTCTATCACAATGTAGAGCCAGAAACTAATGTGGCCTACCAGCTGGTGGTGGTGTGGTAATGATGAAATGTGGTTTGCCTCATCAAGCAAACACATAGCTCGATGCCGGTACTTTGCTTGGCAGAACTTGACCAAAACTGAAGTCTTCGCCTTTTGCCAAGTTCCGCTGAGGCACAGAATAGTTTGCTGCCAGATGCGATCGTAGAGCATGTACCCACCACTTAGAGCTACATGAGACTGCTTTGATTAAAATGGGAACTATAGATTGGCCTTTCAGAAATGCAAAGAAGCAAACTTTATAACTTACCATGTAATTTTTTTCTTCTTTTATGCTTTCTTTTTGTGCAAACAACACCAATAGCCGGCATTGAATTAAAGTATGCCTAAACTCGGCAAGCCTTTGAACAACTTCATTGCGTTGTTGCAAAACAAGGAGCAAGCGTTTATGCACAAGCAGTTCGCAATATTTCAAGCCGCCATTAAAATGGCCGATACAGCGGAAGTTTAAATTTAGGTGCCGCGAGGAACAAGTCGGCAACGTCACCGCTCTAACATTCCCGCTGGAAGCACGGAAGCCTTTCGTTGGTCATTTTGGAGCGCGCCGGGATCGACTTTTCTGGATCGATCCTATTTCACTGGGCGATCGGGATCGAGACGGACGTGTTCCACCCGTCGTTTTGGATTAGCTCCCGCTCCAGATCTCGATCTGGATCCGAGAAAAGTCGCTCCGCCGATTTCGGCGGATTCAACCGGAAACCAGCCGGGCCAGCCCTCGGCCTCGAGCAGCTTACGGCATTCCGGCAATCTTTGCTAGAAGCTCCTGAGCCATTTCTGCCGCTCGTGCGTCGACCACGTGAGCGCCGCGATTGCGAAAACGTCTTCGAAACGACCGCGGCGGCCGCGGAAAGGGGATTCCCGGGCAGGTGAATGACGGGAAGGCATCCGCCGATCCCGGAGCAGTGGTCATGTTCCATTGGGGATCCGTAGGCGGCGCGACCCCGTTCGGAGCGCGTGCTCCATTCCGGATCTGGTCAACTGATCCCGGCGCGCTCCAAAACGCCCTGTGGAATTCACCATTAATCGCGTCTTACGCCGTCAATATTGCTCTAAATTTTTTCTTTTCGCGTAAAATTAATTTTTTGACACGCGTGTCCCTACCCGACTGTTAAAAAAAAAACATTTTTTTTTTATTTTCAGGGGCTTTTTAAGCTATTTGATTTCCACACAGCTAGTTTATTTAAAAAGTTTCGCGTTATCAATATACATGCTCTATTAGCTATAGACTTGTCACCAGTCTAAAACTAGAACAAATTAGGGGTACAAACTTTTTGATAAACCTTGGACAGCTCTCTGAAAATATTCACGCGTATTCTACCCGTCGTGCAGAACGTTGGGAGGGGGTCACTCCAAGAACGAACCATGGCACACAAATGCTTAAACATACTCTCCCAAAAATACTTAACCTACTTGAAGATAAAAGATGGGGAATTCAGTACATTTTCTTTTAGAAAAATTCGACTAATTTTCTCCACAAATGAATCTGAGAATGAACTAAACTTTTGGGGTCTCGTAACTTCTGTCTGCAAATAGGTCACTTTCCTGTTATAGCCGATAATAATATATATTATGTCCGAAACACGATTCGTTAAATTGTGGTAATCAAGATTTGTAAATGTTTTTTTTTTCGTCGGCTTGTCAAGGATTTGTCAAGCTGTGCCATACAGCTTTTTTCCTTTATTGCCACCATGAACGTACGATGAAACTAAGCTCTGTATTATTAATTTTAGTCGAAAGCACGTAATTCTGATCAGTACTCAAGGTGTGCGTGAGCGCAGCACCACACGTTGCTTACTGTGCAGTTGTTTTTACAATTTATTTAATATTACTTATATCACCCACATTGTTTTCTATTATCACCATGTGTTCGTGTGTTCGTTTCATTATGTTCGCTTTGGTTTGACTTAACTGTGTATTTTAGTGAGAATAGTTTATTATACTTGGCCTTGAAATTGCCATCCTTCACCCCACAAGTGTTTCGAAATATCCGTTCTCTATATATCTGAGATCAAGTTCCGCGTCCCATCAAATAAACATGAATGAAAAAATATTGCCTATTTTATTTATTTGAGCATTTTCTACCCCACAAACACTTTTCCCGAAAGCATATATATTGGGAGATAGTCCACGCTCAACCTTTGCTTCATGCCCCGTGCAAAAGCGACTGCGTGTGCAGGGGAGCCAGCGGTCCCCCCAAACCCCCCTCTGCCTACGCCACTGGATGTTGCGACTGAAAATGGCGAGCGAAATGGCATCATGCGAATCAAGCTTTAGCGTACATTCTGCGGCGTCCACGCGGAATGGTTCGCCGCATGTCAAATTATTCACGCAAAGTTTTGCGGTGTAACGAGCCTCGGTAATTTCGCTGAGGCCACTCAAGTAGTTAGGCATTGCCAGGAAGACGTAGAATCAACAATTCGAACGCGAAAACGGGCAGTGGAACTCACCATCGCATTTCAAGTTTGTTTATGGGCGACGGCGAGCTTCTTGCCCACACTCCATCGCGCATGCGCGGCGCCATCGGCGTCCGCTAGGGCGCTCTGGTTTGTTTGTAAACATGAGTTGTTTTTTTCATATTCTAACGCAGCTACAACTCGGGGTATGTTCTAGGTTTTCCCCGATTCTGATAAAACCGGCTCGGGGCTAGTTTTTGGGGTTGTATGTAGCGAAAACACGATCGGAGCAGTGGCGTAGCCAGTAATTCTTTTCGGTTGCGGGGGGAGGGGGGGGGGGGGGGGAGGCGGATGGGCTGAGGTGGCTGGGATGTCCATAACTCGGGGTAAGAAGAGGGGGAGGGGGATCAAAATGCATGTGTATATTACAGGGTCAGCTGGATTTCGGGGAAAGCTCAAGCCCCATAACCCCCCCCCCTCCCCCCCCCCCCCCCCCCCCCCCCCCCCCCCCCCCCCTGGGCTACGTCCCTAGGTCGGAGTATTCTTTTTTATTCAAATGCGAGCGTGCTTTGGGGGTTTATGTTTTTCGGGATTGATTTTTGGTGCCAAACAAAGGATCGGGGCTTATCCGTCCTTGTGTTGAAGGAAATAGGACAGGGAATGTACGCTACGCGTGGCACTTGAAAAAAACATCCTCATACCGATAGGACTCTCAGATAAGATCTGTGGTTACGGAAAAAGGAGCTGGCGGTCAGTTCCTTATATTCGGGGGCTGTGTTGTAATACAGGTAAAAATAATAATAAAAAAAATCCCTAAAGCTTTTTTACTGCGACAACATTAACTGTCACATGGAGCGAAGCCGGCGTTCTCTCAGCGAAAAACGGCACGTGAATTCCCATTGGCTGAGTGAAACGACACCTAAATTCCCATTGGCTGCGACGCGTCATGTGGCTCCATAGCCACGGCGTCATCGTTGCTAAGAAGCCAGCCGAACTGCTGGCGGCGCAGCGGGAGAGGAAAGGGCGGGGGGGGGGGGGGGGGGGGAGGGGGGGGGACGCGGGCCGGTATGCGCTGGGCTGACATTAGGCCTAACTAACGTTGGGCCTAACGTCCAGCCTATCGTTACGCTTTGAGGTTTCACTTCGTCAACAGGTACGCACTGCTAGGTCGATGATGATGATAAGAGGACACGTGATTTCAGTACGCGCAGCGCCGAGCTTCGCACTCCTGCCGTTGCTTCACCCAGCGGTGCAACAGCAGTGAGCTATAGGGCGGTCTGTGCGGCGCACCGCCGCACTCCCTGCTGGCGCTGCGGCCGCTTCTGCTAAGGTAGCGCAATTCCTGTTTTTTTTTTTATAATTGTTTTTAGAAAACAACCTACAAAAAACGTCATTGCAATTTCTTTTTAATATTTTTTTTAGAAATACGTCTACAACAAAAATCTAATATTATTCTTCTGAAAGTTTTTTTTTTTGACAAAAATCAAAACAAAGTGCGTTTATAAATAAATTCAGTAGAATCCCGGAAAGACAATAAGAAGACTAAAAAAAAATAAAAAAAAAGAATGTTGAGACCTGTTTTTGTAAGGGATACCCACTAATAATTCGAAGCAGAGCTCGGCGTTCTGAAATCCCCGCGCACGCTCTCTTTTCCTCCTCTCTCTCAGCTTCTGAGGGAGAGGAGGAGGCGAGGTGAACGTTGGGCGATCCGCCGGAAGAGAATCTAGTCACGAAAAAATGGAAAAAAAAACTATAAAATAACAATAAAAGAAACAGTTCGTTCTAGCCTTTATTTCGCACTCCTAAAAGGAGCATCTATATACCAGCGATGGACAAAATACTCGATAAAAGTGTTTAAGTTAAGTTACTAAATACCTGCTTCATAAAGTATTTAAAGTTGTGGGAATAAAGGAGGGAGGATTACGCACCTTTACGTCTGGGGACCGGTGCTCAAAGGGGAATCCGATGCCCGTCCCACCGAGCGGCCGACGGCTACTACCAGCGAGGGCGGTCGCCGCGCCGGGTTCAGGAAACGCCATGCCAACAACGATGATCCCGGTATCGAACAGCGTTTATTGAGTACCAGGGGTCCCCCACAAGACACTGTGGTCAAGCGAGCCGTAGACACAGTGTGCCCGCAGGGCCGCAGCGCCCGCCGACCTGAGAGCCAAAGGGGTAATTGCGAGCGGAGTCATCGCCGGTCGGACGAGCTCACGCCGCTACCCGTCGTCGCAGGAGTTCGGGGCCAGGGCTCTCGGTAGACGGACGTCCACAGGTAGTGGGGACGCCGACTGTCAGAGCCAGGGGAATCACTAGCGTGGAGTCATCGCCGGTCGGACGAGCTCGCGCCGCGACTCGACCCGTTGCCCGGAGTCCAATCCAGGACTCCCCGGCCACACGGCCGTCCACTCGGAGGGCAGGCCCGACTCCTCTGCGCGATCTCTCTGGTCCGCCCGAAACGGGAGACGCGCGGAGGAGTGCGAGAGAGTAGCCCAGCAAGGTGGCGCACTCTCTCCAACACGATACGGGACGAGCCAGCTCGAAGCCAGACAACTCCGGCCGGCACGTCCGCGGCTTACGCCTTCTCGGGGGAGGGGAACAAGTGGCTCCCACAAAGTACTACTCAAGTTACTTTCACCGTAGAGTATCTTGAGTAGAGTACAAATAGATTAACTGTATTAATGAACAAGTCTTCACCAAGAAAGTCGTGAACGCAGAAAAATGTTTGAACAGCAGTAGAGGCTTTATTACACGTTTCGGGAAGAGACTTCCCTTCTTCAAGTGTGCAGAAAATACAGTTGCAAAGCGTTGCAACTGTATTTTCTGCACACTTGAAGAAGGGAAGTCTCTTCCCGAAACGTCGTGTAATAAACCCTCTACTGCTGTTCAAACATTTTTCAGAGTACAAATACTTAGAAATGTAATTCAATTACTTTTGAAGATACTTCCGCATTGCCTAATTTGTATCGACATCAGTCACAAACACAATTATACAGTTGCTCAAATCTGGTTTACGAGAATAGTTTATTAGCGCGCAACGACACAAAACGGAGAAAAAAAAAAACAAAAAAAACATCGTGCGGTTACTGTATGCAGTTCAACCATAGGGAGCGGGATAAAACTGATACACGTTACAAAACATTTCTGGGACAAAAAATAAAATAAAAAAAGGTCGCTTCAGCTATAGTGACGTGTGGCGCACCTTAGACGCATCGTTTCACTACAATCCATATTCCCCCTATGGGGAGTTCACTATAAACGAACTTGGGATACGGAAATGAGTGAATGGATAACAAAGAGAGCCCACATAAGAGCCAAGGCACTGGTCGCACCTTCTTCAAGTAAGTTACTTTCAGAAAGAAAATCAACGTTGTGGGCACTTTTTTGGCATTTCGAGAGGTCATCCTGCTCGAAGTTCGTTTCCTGCCATGTTCTCTGCTTATCAAGGTTCGCTTACAGTGTTCGCGAGAGCAATAAGTGCCGAAGTGACGACAAAAAGAAAAGAAACAAAAGAAACCTTGACATTTTGCCGTAGGGGGGTCAATAGGTGACATTCACTTGACGTCACTCGCTAGGTGCGCTGGCATCGGCCACCACGGTCGCCATCTTCCAGGTCTCCTTCTATCCCACGTAGGTGTCAGGTGTCGTCTGGCCGGACCTTTCAGTGTGGGTTAGCAGCATTTTACAACTTTAAAGGGTCTTTTTGGCCGAAACTATGTTATTCTTAGACTTTAATGCTTTTGAAGCGCCGTAGGAATATTTTTTTTGTGTGTGTTTTAGTTCATTTTTGTTGCTATCGGACTTTTCCACCGCGGCCGCGTTGCTCCATCGGCTCCATGAAGCGCTCCGTGTCGCGCGCCGTGCCCACGGCGGTAGCTCTTTTACAAGAACTGTGATTTTTCTGCTTTGGGGCTTTTGTAGCACTGTGTGATTACTCTTTGTTTTGTTTTGCTAGCTTCCTTAATGTTTTTTCTCTAGCGGATTTTCTGCATTGCGGCCGTGTAACCGCGTTGCTCCATCGCCTCCGTGTCGTATCGTGCCTTCGGTGTTCGTTCCTGTGCAGAAACATACCGTGCGGCTAACCGAGTGCGCAGCTAATGGAAAATGCGCCGCATTTTTCATTAGCCCAAACGATTTAAAAACCGCATGCAAGCGATTTGGCGAGCGACGAGACAAGCGACGGCGACCCGAGGCAAACCGCATTAAAGCGACGGAACCAAACGACCAAGGCGATGAGCGCCAAGTTTTCTAGAAATCCAAAAACGGAGCTACTCGACGAGCGACAGTGAAGGATGAACTGCATGTAAGCGATTTAGTGAGCGACGGCGACAGCGACGGGAGTCGGCGACGAGCGACGGAGATTTCTCACGGTCGCTCGTCGCGTCGTTCGGTTTTTAGATTTCTAGAAATCGCCGCTCATCGCCTTGGTCGCTTGGTCCCGTCGCTTTCATGCGGTTGGCCTCGTCGCGCGAGTGACCGAGCGACAGCAAAGCGGGTCGTCGCCGCTTCTCTCGTCGCCGTCGCTCGTCTCGTATTGTCGCTCGCTAAATTGGTTACATGCGGTTCAGCCTTTACACACGGTATAATCGGCGGCAACAACGGAATTAAAACGGCCCGCCCCCGAGATAAACTGTTTTCTCTTTTCTGTTCAACGAAGCTTCTTCAACGATATGAAATTAGCACACACTACCAACGGACGACCGCGTACCCAAGCCAGTCAGACGTCAAACCGCGACCTCGGAGATGGAGGATCGACGGTGGCGCTCCCTGGCAAAATCTAACCTGCAGACTTCGTGAATACCACCTATTATACAACAACCAAAAAAAAAAAAGGTATTCTTTTTGTGTTTACTCCTTTTTTTCTTCTGTTCGTTATTTTCTTGACACTGAAGTCTGCATTGTTGTCGTGGGTCCTTTCCCACTCTGCGTTGCGTCTCAGTGTGGCAATCTCTACTTTCGTAAAACCACCTCTTTCGTTCGAGGAATTTTTTTTTTTTTTTTTTTTGGGGGGGGGGGGGGGGGCGGGGACTCTAGGAAAAAAAAGGTGCCTTTGGGAAGGAGAAGAGAAAACCTTCATTATACGAACTTTGGGGTAAAATATGAATCACAATCGGCGCAAAAGCGATGTTTTCTCGAGCTCAATCAGTCACCGTAACTTATCGGAGCTAGCAACAGGATTTCGTTGCACGAATGTTCACGTTTGCTCGTGCCGCGCCCACGCCACTTCATACCGAAAAACTCGGGAAATGGCGGAATGTCAAAAATGTATTTGAGATGAGTACAAGATACTCAGAAATGTAATTAAAATACACTATCAAATACTCTCGATCAAAATTATTTGCAAGATACTGTATCAATATACTTCAAAAAGTATTTGAAATACAGTATCTTGAGTCGAGTATTTGAGATAGGCACAAGTCTGCTATATACAGCTACTTTCACGGTCGGTTGGACTTCTCTCCAATGATCCGCTAATATACGGGATTTAATACACTTTGCGAAAGAACGCTCGGAAACTCGCTGAACTTGTGTGTCAATAAACTGCGTATATGCAATTCTGCGAGTTTCGGCTGATACTAATCAGAACGCTGTTGGGAATATCAGCGCGGTTTTACGCCGACGATGATTTCCTTGGCCATGAGCAGACCAAGATTTCTCGAGAATTCCAGCGGAACCTAGAACAAAAAAAAAAAAACAAAACAGTAACATAAAATGATTGTGAATTTAAGGTCTAGCATCCCTAAGGTTCGTCGAGATCCTTACACCAAACGATAGACACGTTTAGCGGACCGACAGAAAATGAATTAGATTAAACAAATGGCGAGACGATTTTAGTATTTTTCGCAAATACCGCTTAGAACGGATCCCTGACGTTAATGACCTGTGAAATACCCGTTCGTTTTTCACCACACGCAATCGAAGTCGCAGAAAAAAATTAAGAAAAACGAGCAGCGCTCACCCCCTCAACTCGCAGCCAGAACAAGCGGCCACGTGATCTGGAGCCGATTATATGCCGCCAATGTTATTCATAGCCACGCGCTGGGGTTGGCAAGGCACAGGACACGCGCTGAGTTCCAGACATTGTTATGGTTCGGCTGTTGTCGTCATTGCAGCGATTGGACACGGGCCACTACCCGAATGCTTCTCGGGCTATCGATTATCACGAGCCCAAATCGAGTGTCCACGCCATGCTCGGGTCCAATCTATGAGCCGCATTCAAATATCGTCACTGGGCGGTACTGCTACCGCCCAGCTACGTCATCAGGTTTTGCGAAGGAGAGATTGAATGGAAACACTCGGGTTTGTCCTCGAAATTACAGCGCAACAAAGGAGTTTCTTGTTCAGTGGCGTTGCGTGCGAGTATCCTTGAGTCCCACTAGTGCCAGTAAGCTCGTGTAAAGTGAAAAACCTTCCAATTGAATATCGTTGCACCGCCCCTTTAACGGCTGATGCAGCAGTCAGAGTGGCTGCGGAGCCATAAGAAGACAATTAGGACACGCCACCTCTTGGATACCGAACCAAACATTTCAGTGTGTATAATAAGTGGCGCACGTTCTTTCCACGGGCCAGCAGCCGCCAGTGTGCGCGAGCATACGCAACGAGATTGACGTCATAGTCCCCCCATTCGCGCTTAAAGGGGCGGTGCAACGATATTCAGTTGGAATCTTTTTTTCACTTTACAGGAGCTTACTGGCACTAATGGGACTCAAGGATACTCGCACGCAACGCCACTGACGAAGAAACTCTTTTGTTGCGCTGTAATTTCGAGGACAAAACCGAGCGTTTTCATTCAATCTCTCCTTCGCAAAACCTGATGACGTAGCTGGGCGGTAGCAGTACCGCCCAGTGACGATATTTGAATGCGGCTCGTCGATTGGACCCGAGCATGGCGTGGACACTCGATTTGGACTCGTGATAATTACTAGCTCGAGAAGCATTCGGGTAGTGGCCCGTGTCCAATCGCTGCAACGACGACAATAACCGAACCATAACAATGTCTGGAACTCAGCGCGTGTCCTGTGCCTTGCCAACCCCAGCGCGTGGCTATGACCAACATTGTCGGCATATAATCGGCTCCAGATCACGTGGCCGCTTGTTCTGGCTGCGAGTTGAGGGGGCGAACTCTGTTCGTTTTTCTTTATTTTTTTTCTGCGACTTCAATTGCGTGTGGTGAAAAACGAACGGGTATTTCGCAGGTCATTAACGTCAGGGATCCGTTCTAAGCGGTATTTGCGCAAAATACAAAAATCTTTGCATCGCCCCTTTAAGATGACAGTGTAATGTATGGGCGTCGGGCCAAAGGAGAATAAAAACAGGCTTTTCATCTCCAGAAGTGCTAAAGCTACGTGCTTAGTAGACCAATCGATCGCTTATCTTTTATCACCAGACTCCACTGTGGAGATGAAAAGCTTGTCATATTATTCTCCTTTTCCCCGGAGCCCACACATTTCAATCAGCGAATGGGGGACTATGACATCAATTTCGTTCCGTGTGCTCGCGCGCACCGGCGGCTGCTGGTTCGTGGAAAGATCGTGCGCTACTTATTATAGACACTGAAATGTTAGGTTCAGCATCCCATTAAGGTGTCGCCGACTTTCTCATCTATGTAAAGTACCTTCATGTTTCACACCAATGAATGGCGCCATTCATTGTTGGGGGGCTTTACATCTATGGACAAACCGTAGTTAAAACGAATGTCTGCAAAGCTGGCTCATATAAGTCGCCAATTACAGGGGAAAAAAGCAAAAAGAAAACAACAAAACAAAAACACAAACAACAAAAACAGCATTACTAATTGAGATAATTGGATTGTTTTATACTAATATTTAATGAGCCTCGATTAATGTTTTTTCGAATATCAAATCAAATCCAACCCAATCAAGTTTTATTTGTTGTCACATCTGCTTACATGACAACAGAGGAATTAGAAAAAAAGATGCTGGGTAGCAGCTTGACGAAGGTCCCAGCCCCCGTGCAGTTCGGGGCAGCAAAAAGGTTACAGTTAGGGATAGCAAGGGCTGAATATAACCGAGAACCAGTGTCTCGTTGAAACGGCGGTCATATTCGGAAACTCACATCGACAAATACATCGTTTGCACTCATAAAAAAACATATACTTTTCATGCAATCATATTACGTTTCAGGGCTTATACAGCCGGCAGCAGGCACGTTTTGAACTCAAACTGTAGCTCACTGATTATTTTTGTTATATCTACGAGCAGAGCTTATAAAAGGGCATTCTCGCGGTGAAAACTGAGGGAGAAATATTTTGTGCCTGTTCCATCCTGTTTTTTTTTTTTTTTGTGAAATGTGAATGGTGTTTTATATTTTATTTTCCATTCGGCGCTTCTCGGAATTTAAATTTGATTACGTTCCCAGTTTTGTGATAATTGGAATTTATCGGCGTTTAATTTTCTAAACATAGTTCTACTCTTTTATAATTACGAACTAAAATAAATAAAATCCACACACAAAACCCAGAAAAGGAGAATATAAACTTCATCGTGGGCAATATTTACTATGAATTTCACGGGATCATTGCTTCTGATGACTTAAAAACAGCGCGTCCTCCTCAGAGGCAAGCAGAGACGGCGTAAGCTTAACTTGAAACTAATAGCGACACTGACCAGCTTTCCTCTAAGGAGAAATAAGACTTTATGACCTCTCATTAGGACTATTGTTGAGGCCCACGGAGAGATGTAAAGTTTCTAATTTTTTAGGGGCGAAGCTCCTTAGGGGCTAGCCATGTCCGTCCGCCGTCCGCCATAGGCCCGGCGTCGGGTGCTCGTGCTTCTGCTCGTGAGATCACGTGCTCACGAGCACGTGAGCACATGCTCACGTGCTCGTGTAGGGAAAAAAAAAATTAGAAAAAAAATGGAAAAAAAAAGATGAAAAAAATTATGAAAAAAGAAAAAGAAGAAAAAAAAAAGAGTAGGGGGTTCAGAGATACCATCCCATCTGTCTGCTTAAAAAAAGAAAAAGAAGAAAACCACACATTCTCCTACTGGCATGAATGAAAAAGCTCAAAGAAAAAGAAGAAAAAAAAAAGAGTAGGGGGTTCTGAGATGCCATCCCATCTGTCTGCTTAAAAAAAGAAAAAGAAGAAAACCACACATTCTCCTACTGACATGAATGAAAAGGCTCGGCATGCTACGGCTCGGCGTCTACGCAGACAAGCACCACCAGAGCTTCGCCCCAACCAACATCATTCACCACGTGGAGATGCGGTCAATTTTTTTTGTGTGTGTGTGTGTCTGTGTGTGCGCGCGCGCGTGTGCGCGTGTGCGTGTGTGCGTCTGTGTGTGCGTGCGCGTGTGATATGGTTGAATTGACAAAAATGTTCACCGGCGGGTATGTTTTTCGGAATTTCCCGGGTTTATCCGAAACTACGGAACCCCGCTATACAGTAATGGTAACCGCAGGTCTGCATAAACATTTAATCCAGAGTTATGACTACAATCCCGAAATTGAAAATCGCTAGTAAACCTTTGTACGCGATGTACTTTTTCACCCGAGGGTAATTCGTTGCTATAGATTGAAATGATTTACTTTTGCTGCAAGGCTCAGCCTGTGGCTGGTTTAGAATAGCAGGACAAGACCTTCCAAAAAAGCTCTCCGCTTGCCATGATTGGCGGTTTCCTCTTCTCCACCCGCCTTCCCTTCAGCGTTCCCTCTACTAAAGTGAAAAAAAAGAGGAGGTCTTTGTGGGCGGAGCTTGTTCTGCTATTTGAAACCTGCAACAGATGTATGGTAACGATTTCGCAACCTGTCAAGTGACTGCAATAACACGAACTAAATTTCAGGCGGCTTACTTTGGTTCTGGGTGTGCGAACGAACTGCACGCTGTGGATGGCGTGTAGGAGACACAGCTTGATTGTCTGCAGGGCGAACCTCATGCCGACACAGTTCCTGCGACCGGCTCCAAAAGGCAGGTATGAGTACGGTCGAATGCATCCTCGGTTTTCTTCGCTAAACCTAAACTCAAGTTTCAAGGAAAACACAAAAAAACAAAAAAAAAAACAAAAAAAACCAGCAACAACAACAACACAGGTTTAGGTTTGCCGTGAGCGATGATTTCATGTTGGGAACGCTCATATAGAATGACGGTAAAAAGAAGGGGGAGGGCGAGCGAGAGAAAGAGAGAGTTAAATAGCAGCGCTATCACTCCCTCTCCATCGCCATCGCCCCAAGCGCGCGGCAACGCTATACCTCTTTTTTCCATGATTAACGTAGGTTTTCGCATACGAAGAGCAGAGTTCGCCCGAACAAAACCCTTACAACTACCGCCGCAAGAAAAAAAAAAATAAAAAAAAGATCAGCAGTTGTAACAGGCAATTTTCTTAAAGCGGCAAAAAGAATAATGAATCAGTTACACCCTGCCTCATGTTTTCAAATATGTCTGGGATAACGGGAAACATCTTCAAGATTTTGGGAAGTGGAAGCTGTTTTGCGGCTTGAGGCAATCCTTCACTTTCTCTCTCTCTCTTTCGCCCTAATTTACCTTGATTGTATTAGCCTAAGCACAGACCATTGTAAACTATTTATTTTAGACAAAAATATACATTCAAAGTTCCTGACCCACGAAGGAAACACAGTGCTTGTATACGAAACCAGAGCCGTCAAATTTATCAATATTAAACAAAATAGAAAAGAGCACCGTGGAATAATGTCCACAGCACAATTATTTTGTTACTGTCCTCTCAAGTTCACCAAGGTACGATAAATGAGTCTTTGACGATCTCTTTGTAATACAGCGTCGTCTCTTTTATTTTACAGTATTCTAGTGCATAAGTTTTGAAGGAAAAGTGAAATTTTGGGTGGAATACACGAGAATCCTTTAAAGCAAACACCACACAGAAGAACAAAAAAGAAGAAAATTAATGTGTGTTGGCACAGAACCGGTGCGCCCTGCAGGGCACCCCAGCTATGGATGGACAAAATGCTCGATTCAAAAATACGTTAGCGATGTCACGATTCGAGTTCTCTTGAAGCTTCGTTCTATTTATGACAAGGGGGCTTACGTGAGGTTTGATATTATTTAAAGGTAAGAAACACCGAAACAACTGCAATACGTATACGTCGGCGGTCTTACTGAAAATTGGGCAAATGAATTGTTCGTATTGTTTTCCTCGTAACTCGTGGGTGCGTAACACAGAGCACAATAAGTGATAGGCTGCGTAAAATGCAGTATTGAGCATGGAAAGTCAAGTCGCGTGCCATGCGCCCTGACAATAGCTGGTTTTCCTTTGTCTTCTATATGCTAAAATAATCGTGTTTGCGAGGCATGCCTATATGTATAACACACGTTTATAATTCGTAAATTCTTTGGGCTGCACGCTTCGTCATCAAGGGGCTCATACATTGCTGGCATGGGTCATCATACTTATATTTACACCCTTGCGCGCAGCTATGACGGGACCTAGACATTATTGGAACGCAATTGGCTGCACCCGGGGAATACGTATACGCACCGAAGGGTGTTCTCACAATCACAAGGACAGCTTGAGATACTGCAAAAAGGCCTAAAAACCCGCATAAAATGTTCCTTCTGTGCGGTTGCGACGCGAAGCGAAAATTACGTGGTGAAGCAGTAGTCCGAATCCATAATTAACGCTTGCTCACATTTCGCTCGTATATCTTCTAGTGTTCAATACTGAGCTACATATAGCAATATCAAAGCAGAATCTTGTTGTCTGAGTTCCAGCACCTGCTACGAAATATTACGTTGACGGGCAACATATCTCTAATTGAAATGTGCCAGCTAAGATTATAATTGAAAAATTTTAAATTGTAGATTTCAGGTAATCAATTCGCTAATCGACTTTACACTCTCTCTAGCGTCCGCCGCGGACGGTAGCGTTATCCCGAAGGAATAATTTCTGAATTACCAATGTCCTTTTTTTTTAAACTAATTTCCTTAGAAAGAAACATCCTGTACATAAGTATACACTGAAAAAATACTGGTTATACCAGATATGCCCAACAATCCTGGGCCTTTACACCGCTCAATATCGAATACTCGATCGATATCCTTTCTCTCTCTGTCTGATTGCCTCAACGTATGGGCGCCCGAAGAGAAACTAGAGCAGGTAGTTAGATACCTTTCTGGATCGAACTTGTAGGGATCTTCGAAGTTGCTGGGGTCGTGGTGCATCGCATAAATGGGAATGATGATCACACAGTTTTTAGGAAATTTGATACCCGTGTCCGTCATGACGTAATCTTCAACAGGCGATCTTTCCAGACTGAATATAGGAAGAAATTTTAAGATGGAAATATATAAAAGAATGCTAAGCTCATTAAGCGTTAGCATATACCTACATTGGAAAGCAAAACGACCAAAAACGAGAGCGCTAGCAGCAAACATACCGAACCGCGGGTGGATACAGCCTCAAGCTTTCTGAGATGACGCAGTTGAGATAGTCTAGTTTCGACACAACGTCGAGAGTTGGTTCTGGGCCCTGAAAAACATACAAAGCCATACAGTCCGATAAACAAAGCAATGCACGTAATACTGGCAAGCTCACCGTGCTTTTCGAGTTATCCAGACTAAGCATATCTTCGGAGTACCCAGGCCTTATGCTTTCCGGCATGGTATTATCTCTAAGTTCAAAATAGCTATTGCGAAAATCGCAAATGAAGGTGATGCCGAAACCAACATTGAAATTTTCCCGCGCTCGTCATTCTGGTGACGTCACATGCTGTATAACCTGCAAGTTAAGCAAGCAGTCTAAAAGAAACACAATATTTTGCGCATGTTTTTGTTTGTTTGTTTCATTGGCATGAGCTTAACCAGCATGCATTTCACACCGTCAAACTTCTTGTAACCCGTTGGAAACCAACTTTACTGCCTCTATTGCCCCTTTCTACAACATTGGATTGGATTGGATTCTTCGACTTCCCCTCTGACGTCAGATTTTCAGTGTTGCCAGTAGAGCTTCTCAGACTATCAGACTAAATCTTAAACTAATAGCTTCGAAAAAAAAAAAAAAATTATTGTGACTTTTAATTTGGGTTAATAATTCTGTCTCTTAATGTATAGAACGAAATTTGAGGAAACTCTGCGACTGTCAACAATTCGCCGAACCTCCCCCTAAAAGCATTTGTTGAGCGCAATGTTTAACTTGAGAAGACTTGCGGGAGCCTCACGTATTGTTCGAAGCACTCATCAACTTCGCGTCTCAGCTTCTCTTGTACATCCGGATGCAATGACAGAAGGTAGACTGTGTACGCAATCACCGAGGAGGTTGTGTCTTGGCCAGCGAGTAAGAATATGACACATTGTGCCATCGCCTCCATTTCAGTGAGAGCTGCAAGTAGTACATTGACACTCATGAGGTGCAATGACAAATGCAAAAACATTCATATTTGATTCCTAAAATGATATATATACTATATATACGTATATAAGCATCACGCGAAAGTATGGTGCCACACGAATCATCGTCTTTACGGACAGTCTCACTGAAGTTCATACATACTTTTTCTTTGTGTTGCTACGTTGGATTTCTCATCCACGCCCAAACTGTACACATCATTTTCAGCATCTCCGGGGTCACTGCCATCTGAAAGCGCCGTTTTTAGGGCATCCATCATAAGCTGAAGAAAATCATGATGCACCTAAGAATAAAAAAAAAAAAAAGAAACGTTTGAAATATTCGGCTAAAGTGAAATATTCAATGTGCGTGGCGATCACAATAGACAGCGCTTGTCCTGTGTACGTCTTGTGCTTGTCTTTTTTGCGCTATTTTATATGTTTAACAACAGAACCTTTTTAAAATTCGCGTGCCCATTATTAGAAGGTCGGAACGTTGGAGCTCGGCCAAGGCTAGGAGTTGACGAGCTAACCAAAAAACGTCGAAAGTGCAACGTAACCGCGCTCATCAGCTTTTTTTGTGGGTATGTTTTCTTCTACTCCGACCAAAAGCATAAAGTGTGCGCATGACTTTGCGGTTTTAGTCCGCCATTGCGCAGGGATTCCACAGGTGCCAACAGACGGAAGTATTTCGAAAGGGGTCTATACGATTGACCGCGGAAAACTAAAGCTCCTGAAGAAAAAAAGGTACCGACTTCATCTCCCTCCTTCTCTTACGCGCACACCTTTTACCTTTATGTTTTGTTTTTTTACACACGCGCGTCGACGGTAGCGCCGCCTGGATCGGCCCGAGATAGCAGACAGCCTTCCTATACTTGAGTCAGAGCGCAGTCAAAGGCTGAAAGACAAGCAAATACATACACGCAGGCTAAAAGCGCACTGTCACGGTCTACCAGCCTCGAAGGATGTGCTAAAAAAAAAACGATGAAAGCCGTGACGTTGCACAGTCAGCGTTATTTGATTGGCGACATGAGCTCATAGCACGCACTGCAGTCCGACAGCATAGGCATTCCTTCTCTCTCCTCGTCCCTCATGCACACTCCTATTGTTACATTTTGCTCTTTCGCGCTCTCGCGTCGACGGTAGCGCCGCCTGGATCGGCCCAAGATGAGAGGCGGCATTCTTCAAAGGATGTCGCTACTTTTTCGTATAAAGGGGCTTTACGGCAAACAAGGCAGCTTGCACCCTGGCTGCGTCACTGTTGTACGATCAAAATATTTGTAGGGACAGACGTTTTCATGTACGGTCTCTGGGCTGCACAATCTTGCTGCGGGTTGGGTAGATAGATGTCTGATAGTCAAGCATTGCTGAGGCGTAGTCACGACCCCAACAATGCTTGACCATCAGACGATCTACCACACCAGCAGCAAGATGGCGGCGCCCATCTAACCTGCACTGGCAAACGACTATTTTCACTGACAGCTGATAATAGACGTGGGGTGTGACGAGTCCCGATCGCCTTATTATCGCCCAACAGCCAATCAGAGTGGAGAATTAGCCGATAAGAACGCTGAAGAACAAATAACGACGCACGAGCGTGAGTATATAACGCCGCACCCCGCGTTTCTGAACAACACATAGATAAGAAAGCCTAAGTGGTGAATTTGCCTGCGTCACTCAGAGAGGCGATCGCAGATTGGACACGAGAGCTGCGTCAGCGCTCGGTCGGAACTCGTGTCCAATCAGCGAGCACCCGAGTCCCTGCCGAACGCTGACGCCGCAGTCTTGTCCAACCTGCACCTACGGTCGCCTCGTTTGGTGACAAAGAAAAATTCAGCACCTAGGCTTTCTTATCTAGAAGGTGTTTTTTTTTTTTTTGAAGCTGGCAGTGACTGTGTGGAGCGCAAGTTCGTCTTTCTTTTTTTTTTTTTGGAGGGGTTGCGGTGATGTCGAAACGCCAAGCTCTGATTGGCTACGATTGAAGGATAGTGAGTAGACCTCAAAGCAAGCTGCCTTGAGGTCTACCCGTTATCCGCCAATCAGAGTCAAGCAGAGCTCGGCGTTGGGACGTCACCACAACTCGCTGCAAAAGAAGCAGACGAACTTGCGCTCTGCATAGGGTAACTATGTTAAGGGATGAGAGCCGTGCGTGCCTGGAGACATACTTACAACACCAGACTCTCGTCTTGATTTCATCATGTTTGCACAAACATCCTTGAAGTAAGAAAATCTCTCCGAGCTGAACAGTTTCATCTTGATGAGCTTCTTCAAGAAAGGAAATATTGCGAAAATATAAACTGAAAAGTAACGCCAGGAAATTAGTTCCGCACTAAGTTGTGAAATGTCTTTGTATACTCACACATAAGAAGTAACGGAATATTAACGCTCATTTGGAATGCCTGGCTCGCTCTAGTAAGAAATCCGTTGGTCTGGTTTGAGTGCGAGTCAAGCTTTGTTCCAAAAGCACATTTGGCAATGACGTCCAGAGTATAATGACCAAAGTACCTGAAATAATAACGTACTTATGTTTTAGACGGGCCCTTGTGTTAGGAGGGAACACTCGTGGCTAAGATTGCGTATTTACGCGCAAAAACCTATTTAAAAAAAAGCAAAAAAAAAAAAAAAAAAAGAACGCGAAGGGTATTTGCGATCTGCGCGACAAAAGTGTCCCTGGGGTCGGTTTTCCACGACTGGCCAAACGATGGTCATTAAAATAAACTGCATTAAGTCTGCGAGTTGGGCTCGTTGGTTCTAATACATAATAAGAAATACGAAAAAAAAAAAAACGAGGACAAAGAAGACAGACACTCAGGACAGGGCGTATCCATCCTGTCCAGTGTGCCTTTCTTTTTGTACTCGATTTTTTTTTTCGTTTGGCGTATTTCCCATCATGGCATCATGTGAGAAAAGTGAACGCGGCGAAAATAAAAACAGGAGGATAAGGGAGGGGGAGGGGGGCAGGTACGGGGTCAAGTGTTCCTTGCTGCCACGTGACTGTGCGCAGACGACGTGCAAAAATGGCGTTCCCTTTGCAGGGGTCACGGTGACGCCAAAACGCCGAGCTCTCATTGGCTCTGATCAAAGTATATAGTGAGCAGACCTCAAGGCAGACGCCGAGCTCTGATTGGCTCTGATCAAAGTATAGTATAGACCTCAAGACAGACGGCGAGCTCTGATTGGCTCTGATTAAAGGATAGTGGGTAGACCTCAAAGCAAGCTGCCTTGAGGTCTACCCACTATCCTTCAATCCTAGCAAATGAGAGCTCGGCGTTCTGACGTCACTGGTGTATTCTTTTTCAGTCAAGACTGCACGGTTGCGCGGTGTGGACCAACAACACTGTTTACAAACACTTGCTCACACCAGGTGTGGGCATTGTGCGTGTGCAGAAACCATAATCGCGTGAGGCGAAGCATCTGCGCATGCGCAGTGCCGACAGCAGCGCCACCGCAGTTGCGTGACGTCAGACAGTTGAATTGGTGAATAGGGATTCGGACTTCTGTAACACCTGCGGCGGTGGTGTTGAAAAATACGCTTTATTGCCGACGCTTAATAGTGAGGTATGCAGCAAGTGTTCATTTATGTGGGGATCAGACCGATACATATTGTCACGAATAAAGGCGACGAGAACGCGAAGATTGAACTGAAAATAAAGGTTTAATGGGCGAACTTGTGCCAACCAAAAATAAGTAACGAAAGAGCGTCGAGGCAGCAGAAAAGCAGGCGGCGATTCGGCGGCGAATCAGAGAGCGCGAACGAGACTGACTCGACAAGGTCGCGGGTAGCTGCTTATCTACCGTGCGTCACTATCTCGAAAGTTCGGCGAAGAAGGCTCGAGTGTCGCGCGCTTGGAGCGAGGATGAACTGGCACTTTCGAGAGCAACAAAGCAGGTGGAAAGTTACGTCTGGTGCGAGAATGAATGCGAACCTTCTAGATGCCGGTGACCGAGCGTTGTTTTCTCGGCCCTGCGGGCGGCATTATCCCCCCTTTTAAAAGTGCATCGTCCCGATGCAACGCGAAAGGAAAACAGAAATGGCTAAAAAAATTTACGGTGAAACGAAATAAACATGCAGTGTTGCAGTCCTAGCGCGCGTAGAACGGCTTGAGTCGAACTACGTGGACGACTTCGGGTCGTGGCTGGCGGCGTCGTGATGGTCGGGTTCCGTCAGGGAGCACCTCGTAGTTCAAGTCCCCAAGGCGGCGGATGACCTTGTAGGGTCCGAAGTAGCGTTTTAACAGTTTTTCGCTAAGGCCGCGGCGGCGAATGGGCGTCCACACCCACACTTTGTCTCCGGGCTGGAACTCCACGTCGCGGCGACGAAGGTTGTAGCGGCCAGCGTCCACACGTTGCTGGTCTTTTATTCGAAGACGGGCCAGCTGGCGTACTTCTTCTGCTCGTTGGGTGACCAGCTGAGCGTCGTCGGTGCCGTCGTCCGTCGGGTCGTGGGGCAGCATGGCGTCGAGCATCGTCGTCACCTTCCTGCCGTGCACCAGCTGAAAAGGTGTAATGCCGGTAGTTTCTTGAATCGCCGTGTTGTACGCAAACGTGACGTAGGGCAACACTTCATCCCACGTCTTGTGTTCCACGTCTACGTACATCGAGATCATATCGGCGATGGTCTTGTTCAGCCGCTCCGTCAGTCCGTTGGTCTGCGGGTGGTATGCCGTGGTTCGGTGGTGGTCGGTGTGGCTCAGGCGGAGTATCTCTTGTGTCAGTTGCGCCATGAACGACGAGCCTCGATCCGTAATCAGGACTTGGGGAGCGCCGTGTCGGAGGACGATAGACTCCACGAAGAACTTAGCTACTTCCACGGCGGTCCCCGACGGGAGTGCTTTTGTCTCGGCGTACCTGGTGAGATAATCAGTTGCCACGATTATCCAACGGTTTCCCTGCGTCGACGGCGGAAAAGGTCCGAGAAGATCCATTCCAATCTGCTGGAATGGTGCAGTCGGGGGCGCGATCGGTTGCAGGAGACCTGCCGGCTTCGTCGGTGGTTTTTTGCGTCGTTGGCATTCATGGCACGAACGGACGTAGAGGTGGACAGTCTTCGGGAGCTTGGGCCAGTAGTATTTTTCTCGGATCCGTGCAAGAGTCCTACTGTAGCCAAGGTGACCAGATGTTGGGTCGTCGTGGCAGGCTTGGAAGATCTCTTCTCGAAGACTTGCAGGAATCACCAGGAGCCACGTCGAGTTGTTGTCCCCGAAGTTCTCTTTATAGAGGATCCCTCTCCGGACGGAGAATCTTGGCAGGTCACGTGAGAAGGCTCGGGGAATCGTACCCCCTCGTCCCTCCAAGTGGTCGATCAGTGCACGCAACTCAGGATCGTCCCGCTGGAGCGCTGCCATACCGTGAATGCTCACCGCGCCAAGGAAGTGATCGTCGTCAGTCGCCGTCGTCTTTCGCACAGCCGGTAGCTGACTCGACAGGGGCTCTGGACAGGCAGTCGGCGTCGCTGTGTTTTTGGCCTGACTTGTATACCACGGTCACGTCGTACTCTTGCAGTCGTAGGCTCCACCGAGCGAGGCGTCCCGATGGGTCCTTCAGGCTCGCTAACCAACACAGCGCGTGGTGGTCGGTGACCACCCGAAATGGACTCCCGTACAAGTACGGGCGGAATTTCGTGATGGCCCAGACGACGGCCAGGCATTCCTTTTCGGTCGTCGAGTAATTGCGTTCCGCGCTCGACAGCGTCCGGCTAGCGTATGCGATCACGCGCTCCGCACCGTCTTGTCTTTGCACCAGTACCGCTCCGAGTCCTGTATTACTGGCGTCCGTGTGAACTTCCGTTTCGGCTGATTGGTCGAAGTGGCCGAGAATCGGCGGTGACTGGAGCCGTCGCTTTAGCTCGTCGAATGCCTGTTGTTGTTCTCCACCCCATTCGAAGTTCACGGCGTCTTTCGTAAGGTGCGTTAGCGGCGCAGAAAGCTTGGCAAAATCTTGAACGAATCGCCGGTAGTATGCGCAAAGTCCAAGGAATCTTCGGACGGCCTTTTTGTCGGTGGGCGGTGGAAAGGCCGCTACGGCGCGAGTCTTCTCAGGGTCAGGACTTACACCTTCGTTGCTCACAACGTGGCCCAGGAACTTCAGTTCGCCGTAGGCAAACCGGCACTTCGTCGGCTTGAGGGTGAGTCCTGCGGTCCTGATTGCCTCAAAAACGGCACGAAGGCGTCGCAAATGCTCGTCGAAGTTGGCCGAGAATACCACGACGTCGTCGAGATAAACGAGACAGCTCTGCCACTTGAGGCCTGCCAGGACGGTGTCCATGACACGTTGGAACGTTGCCGGCGCCGTGCACAGTCCGAAAGGCATCACCTTGAACTCATACAGACCGTCGGGCGTGACAAAGGCAGTCTTTTCTCGGTCCCGTTCGTCGACCTCGATCTGCCAGTAGCCACTCTTAAGGTCCATCGACGAAAAGTATCGGGAGTGGCGTAGCCGGTCCAGCGTGTCGTCGATGCGGGGGAGCGGATACACGTCTTTCTTGGTGACCGCGTTGAGCCGCCGGTAGTCAACGCAGAAGCGAAGCGTTCCGTCCTTCTTCTTCACCAGTACGACTGGAGAGGCCCACGGGCTGCTCGAAGGCTGAATGATGTCGTCGTTGAGCATCTCTTGTACCTGGTCCTGAATGGCCTCTCGTTCCTTTGGGGAGACCCGGTACGGCGGCCGATGCACAGGGAGCGCATCCTCGTTGGTAACGATGCGGTGTTTCGCAACTGTGGTCTGGCGCACCCTCGACGTCGTCGCAAAGCAGTCGCCGAACTCGGCGAGGAGGTCTTGGAGCTGTCGTCGTTCCGTGGTACTGAGCTTGGGGTTAACGTCGAGCTGCGGCGGTGGTATACTGTGCTGCTGACACGGCGAGGGCTCGTCGGAGATCGCGGCGATTTCGGCGTCGGCCCGGAGTTCCTCAACGTGTCCTACAGCGGCACCTTTCGTGAGGTGCTGCGCCTCCGGTCGAAAGTTCGTCACGAGGACCACAGTACGTCCATCCTGCAGTTCTGTTACGCCCCTTGCGATGCCTATTCCTCTTCCGAGAAGCAGTTGGACATTGCCCTCCAGAAGGACTTTCCCGCGGGCGACTGCATCGGTCACGACGGGCACAAGAACACTCGACCTCGGCGGCAGGTTCACGTGGTCCGCAATCACTCGGACGGCGGCTGACGTCGTTTTGGATCCCTCCGAAGGTAGAACGGGCTTTCGCAGCGTCAACCTGTTTGCGCCAAGGTCGATCACGGCACCGTACTCACAGAGGAAATCCATGCCAAGGATGACGTCTCTCGAACAGTCCTTGAGGACGACGAATTTCACGGGGCAGGTTTCTCCGTGAATGTCCACGCGCGCAGTACACCTTCCCACTGGTGTGATGAGATGTCCGCCGGCGGTTCGTATATTCGGGCCATCCCACGGCGTCATCACTTTCCGAAGACGGCGAGAGAGCTTCCCACTTAAAACGGAATAGTCTGCTCCGGTGTCGACGAGTGCCTTCGCGTCGTGGCCGTCGATGGTAACGTCGAGGTTATTCGACACCGTCGCAGAACCGTCGTTCCTATCCGTCTCGTCGCTAGTGTGGGAGCCCTCCGACGTTTGTGGAGGATATTGGCGTCGTTTGTCATCGGCAATACCACCTCCCGGTATTGCCGCACTCAGTTTTCCCGGCGGGACACTGGAGACAGGCTCTCTCGGCGGGACCGATGGGCAGGTGATGCAGGCCGTCGAGGTGAAGGCGAGCGAGCTCCTCGCGGTGCAGCGGGTGCAGGAGACGGTGGACGGCGAAGATACTCATCGATGTCTCGTGGGCGCTCACCGTACCGTGGGCGCGGGTCGTTCGGGTGGAATCCGCGCAGCCCAAGTTGTCGGTAGGGACATCGACGATAGACATGGTCGGCTTCTCCGCAATGGTAACAAAGCGGGCGTCAGTCGGCCGTTCGCCACACGTCGGTTTTTCTCAGCGAGGGTCGCTCTGGGCGGACGTACTGCCGTTCTTCGCGACGTTGGGAGTAGTGCGGCGCTGGAGGTTCTCGGCGTGGTGGCGCCGTAGCTTGGCGGGGAGCTTGCGGCTGTCGTCTGGCTATGGCGGCGTAGGTCAGCGTCGGTTCCTCGGGGGTTGGCACGTCGACTGGTGGTTCAGGCTGCAAGGCCCGCTGTACCTCGTCGCGTACAATCTCGGCGACTGACAGCGACGCCGGGCGCTCAGCAGCGGGGAGCAGCTTTCGTAGCTCCTCTCGGACGACGTCTCGGATGATGTCGCGAATGTCCCGGGTATGGGCGCCGATGTCGTCATGAGGCAGCGTGGAGGCAACGACGCCGGGATGTCGTTGGTAGTAGGAAGCGCGTGCTTCGAGGGCGCGCTCCATGTTCGTTGCCTCCGTGACAAACGCTTCGACGGTGGTCGGCGGGTTGCGGACGAGGCCCCCAAAGATGTCGTCTCTCACCCCGCGCATGAGGACACGCAGCTTCTTGTCGTCGGCGGCTTGTGGGTCGGCACGCGCGCTCAGACGCAGGACGTCTTGAACGAAGCTGGTGACGCTTTCGTTGGGGCCTTGCGTCCTCGTCCGAAGAAGGTCTTCGGCTCTCTCCCTACGATGCAGATTCATGAATGCCCGCTTCAGCTCGGTGACGCAGGCATCCCACGACGTGAGCGCAGCCTCGTGGTTCTCGAACCAGTGCCTCGCAGTACCCTCCAACGAAAAGTAGAGGTTCCGCAGGTACTGCTCGCCGGTCCATCCATTATGGCGTGCCACGCGCTCGTAGTGTTCGATCCAGTCCTCGACGTCTTCGTGGATCTCCCCGTGGAAAGGCGTCGGAGTCCGAGGGGCGACGGGCAGGTAAACGACGGGGGGTGCTGCTGCGGTCTGCGGCGTCGATGAAGCCATTGTCGTTATCGCTTGCCTTGTCCTCGCCGGGAGTAGTCCGAATTCAGGAGCTTGCCCTTGTAGACGGCGGCTGGCACGGTGCTCCGGGTCTTCAACGGAAGGTCGTCGGGAAATGGGGCTTGCTGAACGTGTTCTTGTAGGGGTACGCTGCACGGGTTTCATACCCCGCACCTCCACCAGAAATGTCACGAATAAAGGCGACGAGAACGCGAAGATTGAACTGAAAATAAAGGTTTAATGGGCGAACTTGTGCCAACCAAAAATAAGTAACGAAAGAGCGTCGAGGCAGCAGAAAAGCAGGCGGCGATTCGGCGGCGAATCAGAGAGCGCGAACGAGACTGACTCGACAAGGTCGCGGGTGCTTATCTACCGTGCGTCAGTATCTCGAAAGTTCGGCGAAGAAGGCTCGAGTGTCGCGCGCTTGGAGCGAGGATGAACTGGCACTTTCGAGAGCAACAAAGCAGGTGGAAAGTTACGTCTGGTGCGAGAATGAATGCGAACCTTCTAGATGCCGGTGACCGAGCGTTGTTTTCTCGGCCCTGCGGGCGGCAATATTTCCTAGGACTTGTTGAGAATGGGCTTTTTCACATACCCTTTTATAGACCGTGGTAAGATTTGCCACTAATTAAGGTAGCTTCAGTGGTTTAATGATTTATCAAACCCCAATGCGACTGCTCGGTGCAATCGCCGGCAGCCACGTTTGTTATCGTGGCATCAAAGCAGAAGTGGCGGTTTTGTGATGTATTTGAAAGCAATGACTTTATCTAGATTATTTGTTTCTCAAGCATAAAAATATGTCGAACAAAAGAGTTTTACGACAATGCGAAATAATTTTAAAACTAACATTCCACACGTCAATCTTCAACCAGTAAGAGCTGTGCAGGTGCTTATACTGTAAGCACTGGGCGTTGCTTATAGAGGGACGTGACATCCACCCAAAATTGTGTTACGCAGAGTGAATATTTTTTTTCTTGTTTATGGATTAATTTCATGGATATTTGTTCATGGTTCATGATGGATAAAAATGCGTGTTAACAAAAATTACACATTTGTATACACCCTTTTCGTACCCTAATTTTTAGTAATGCACCATTTATAAACATAAAACAGGACCAATGTTCCCACCGTTTTCTCATCTGTCCCTGTCTTTTGACTGGTGTCTACGCTTATTAGATATTACTTAAAGGTGCAGTAAAGACGTTTCTGAGATAGTCCGTTCTTGGTGATACTTAGCTTACGTGCAACGTCGTGCACCAAGCATCCTATAAATAAAAGAATTATGCTTGTGCGACGTCTTTTTCCGTACTAAATTTGTGATCGAAGTTCTAACAACGTCCCTTTCGGAGCTAGAAAGGGACGTGGCTAGACCTTCGGTCATATTTTAGTAGGGAAATAGACGTGCCACGAACATAATTTTTCGATTTCTGGGCGGCTAAGATCCCGTAGAATGAGTTATCTCCGAGAACAGACGATCTCACAAATGCCTTTAGTCCACCTTTAACGTACCCCGGCCCGCTTTCCCTTCGTTTTATGCTCACATGCTCATTTTTCGCTTATAAAAAGCACAAGAAAAGACGTGTCTTTTAAACGAAATGTGTCTCATTGATTTGGGGTCATCACGCCACCTAAGTCTCAAAGGTAACGGTGATGAAACATTAATGAAACGAAAAAGTTTACGAAATTTAGGGTCGACTTTAATATCAGCAAAGCTTATATTCCGGCAAAGTAAAAAAAAAAAAAAATCACGAGGTCTGCATTTTAGCAAAACATACGAATTTAAATGCAAAATATTATTATCGACTCTCTACCTAGCGTAGGTAGCTGCGAAGGACAGCGAAATTGAAGCGCACACATTTAGAATCCCTTGATAGCTTACAGGACCCGGCAGTCAAGCGACGAAACACAAAGAAAGAAAAAAAAAAAGTTCAGTAACAGACACATTCCAACAATTATGACGAAGTCACATTATTTAAAAAAAAAAAAAAACATGATATACAGTATTACACACCAATACACGTCGCTAGGATGTAGCAAAAGCCCATGCAGCGGACCTAGATTGACAGATTAGTTAGCAGGTTTTTCAGTTTCCTTTTTGTGGTAGCTTGAAAGAAGAAATCGGGAAGTTTATTAAAAATTAAAGGTACATAGTAAGCACGCTCTCGCTTACCATATCTGGTATAACAATGAGGCGTCTCGAAACAATTTGGGCTCCGAAGCTCCCTACGTGCTACAAGTGGATGTTTAAAATCATTATACGAGAAGTGGCGAAGCACGACACATTCTAAGAATAGTGAGCGGAAACTCGGCATTTGTACAACTTCAAATATGTCAGTATCCACGGGAAAAGCAAGCTGATATCCAACACTTTTCAAGAAACCTTTCAAAATGCGGTCTACTTTATTCTGCCAGAGTTCTGCGCAATTACCAAATAACGTTATACCGTATCTAAGTACACTATAAGCTAGCGCATGAGCGATAGATCGTCGGACAGCAAATGGCATAAAAATACGGCTATTGAAAAGGAAACAACTAACAGTTCGAAGTTTGCCACAGACGTGCGACAAATGTGTTGCCCAAGACATGTCAGAGTCAAAATATACGCCTAAGTACTGGACACTACTGACGAAATCCAAAGTGGGGCACTCACAGTCTCGACAATTAGACCTATGCAGAGCAACCGATGTATCAAGAGTCGTACGCTTCAAAAGATTTCGGAAGCAGACAAGTTTTGTTTTACCGGCATTAACCATGAATAAATTATCAGAAAACCAGTCCATTACTCGTTCTATGTCATGCTGCAATAACCGTACAGTGTGGTGAAAATCAAAGTGACTGGAGACTAACACAGTGTCATCTGCGTACTGAAATATTTTGCAGGAATCAAGTCTTAGTGAGATATCATTAACATAGAGATTAAACAACAAAGGGGAGAAAACCGAACCCTGTGGGACACCAGCTTTGAGCCTTACTTGAGTACTTTTGAAATTTCCTACTGACACAATTTGCGAGCTTTCAGAGAAGAAACTTTGGAGTATATTAAAAAAGGGACCGCGGAAGTCGTACTCGTAAAGGTTGTGAAGTAAAACTTTGTGGCTGACCGTGTCGAAAGCTTTAGCCACATCCAAAAAAATAACAGAAGAACAGAGGTTACGATCAAATCCCCGATGTAATAGGTCTGAAAAATCCTCAAGCAAAGACTGCGTGCCCCTGCCAGTTACAAACCCATATTGGCTGCGTGACAGTATGTCAAAACTCTTAATATAACTGGACATTACAATGTAAAGATGTTTTTCTAGTATCTCCTCGATGCAGGGCACGATAGAAATAGGACAATAGCATTCTAGTTTATTAGGTGACCCTCCCTTGAAAATTGGTTTTACAAGTGCGGTTTTCAAGCTCGCGGGTGTCAACCCAGTTATCAGAAATCCATTTATCATTGTAAGAAGAACATGCTGAATGTGCTAAAAAGTGCGGCATAGGTCGGTAACACGAATTCCATCAGCACCTGGCGCTTTGTTGCGCTTTAGTGAAAACATAGTTGCGCGCAATGCAGCTAAATCAAGGTGAGGTAAAAACGCAGATGCCGACACCCTATGAACGTCTGGGAAGAATGTGAGCCGCTCATCTTTAGTAACACCTGACGAGGCAGCAAAAAGTTCATTGAAGTCGTTGACAATCGTCTGTAAGTTTGGGCCGAAATGCTTTTGTAAGTGGTCGTAAAGCGATTTTTTTTGCAGCATGCCCTTTGAATGAGTTAATCAACTCCCACGTTACGCGTGGCTTTGATCTCGACTCAAAGAACCTTTTTTGAAAGTAACGACGCTTAGCTGATCTTATCATCGCGTTCGCTTCTGTTCCTTGCGCTTTGATACTCAGCCCTCAAGTTTGGGTTGTTTGGAGCACGGCGGGAGCGTCGCCACGTGGCATCCTTATTTTTGACTGCAGCCATAATATCAGCCGTAATCCAAGCTTTATCCGACCGTTTCTTGAAATAAACAACCTTCCTCGAGTCACGATAAAACACCTGAAAAACCTTGACGAAGTCCGTATAAATATTGGCGGGCTCAACAGAGTTCAGAAATCCATCCCAGTCGAAGGCAGACACGAAGGCATCAAATTTTGCTGTATCAGTAATCGAAACAAACGAACTTCCTGGTATGCTACACTCTAAAAAAAGCCCGTGCGTCTGCTTTCCCGCATAGTAGGTGCACTTTAAATTAGATATATTTTATTTTGTCAAGACGTACACGTTCCAAACGACAAAAGCATTGTTTTTTCCTCCGACAACCAAATCTCGTAAGAACTACTTCGCGATGCGTATGAACAATGCCCAAAACTCTTTTCTTGATGTGAAAGCTGGTTAGAAAGCGAGCGCAGGACGCGAAGGACTTTGTGGGCTTTGTAGGGACCACTGCTGAATTGCGCTTCCCCGTATGGTTGCTGCAGCGCGAGAGAAGTCAACGGACGGCCATCTTGCATGTGGAGAAATCGCGAATTTTGCTGCGTTGCAGAGGCTAACGGCAGCGTGCCGAAGACACATTTTCCACTCGTTCGTCGTCATTCGCCAAAGAGGTTTTTGAAGACCCCGTATAAGCGTTGAGACTTGTCGTTGAGAACTCCGTGGAAAGTTTTATGAAAGCTCAGTGTCGCAGGAAAAAGGCACAACTCGTCGACAGCAAGTTTCGCCGGACTCGCCGTGTGATCTGGCACGCCGAAGTGCTGCGTCTCTGTGCCTTCGCACGCTTGGATACCGATCAAGATTCGACGTCGTGTGGACGCGTTTTGCGAGTGGGCGATGGCATCGATCACCACGGTGTCGACGTGGACCACCACCGTTGACCAGCACGGTCGCCATCTTCGAGGCCTCTTTCTTAGTTGTCGGCTGCCTTCTGGCTGGACCTTTCAGCGTAGTTTAGCAACATTTTACAACTTTAAAGGGTCTTTTGGGCGAAACTAGGGGCTATTATTCTTATTCTTTTTCTTCATATTATTATTATTAATATTTTTTGCCTTTGAAGCGCGGTAGGAATATTTTTTTTGTGTTAGTTCGTTTTTATCGCTAGCGGACTCTTTTTACTTCGGCCGTGTGACCGTGTTGTTCTATTGCCTCCGTGTCGTGCGTCCTGCCTACGGTGTTCGTTCCTGTGCAGAAACATACCGCGCGGCTCACCGTGTAAGCTGCTAATGAAAAATGCGGAACGTTTTTCATTACCAAGTGGCGCTTATTTTTGAAGTTAAGGCTGCCGCCCTCTCACACCTGTTAGTAGTGAGGAAAAAGCCCACTTTCACAAAGTTTTCGTCGATAAGCTTTTATGGCTTGTGGTAAGAGCCCCCTACAACCACGCAGTTCCCCATCGCCCAAACGATTTAAACAGTGGCGTAAATCACAGAAGCGTTAAAGGGGGTACCAGCCCACCCCCCTGTGTTTAGACTGGGGAGGGGTGGGGGACGCCACTTGCAAGTGTCCCGCCCTGAGATTTTGCATTCGAACAGCCTTTATTTTGACCTGCTTCAAATTTAATGTCAACAGGCGCCATTTCGAAATCAACTTGAAGTTCCAACTTCTCACGACACTACGAAAAAAAATAACATCCATTTGATCGGTTCGAACAGATCACTACAGCCGCGAGGTTATGAAGAATAAGTGATAATGCACGCGACCCAAAATGCCTCGTCGCCTTCACTGTGTCTTTCAAAAAGGGAGGCGACCAGTTTCTTGCTTTGACGAGAGCCCCGCGAGCTTTGAGTGCCATTTGAGTTCTTACCGGGCGGCCTCACTTTTTAGCAGACTTGGACGTAGTTCAACTACTCTTCCAAAACTACTGTAGTTTAACTGCTTTTCCGAGTAACTTGGTAACATTCAATTACAACTTTATTTGGGTAATTAGTAGTTTAATTTAACTATGTTTTTCAGACAACTTCTACTCAAATTACTAACTACTTTCAAAATCTAGTGCTAATTTTGCTCATCCCAAAAGTTTGAGCGCAGAAATAAATAAGACGCCGGCAGATGAAGTGACATTCCCTAACCAGGGGTGTCCTCACATTCCGTTCCTTCGAACTTATACTCGGCAGCCGTAGAAACTGCATCACAGGCGTCTTTGGGACAAGGTGGAGACGAGCAGCCAAAGCCTAACACCGGCGCTCGGTAATGCACGCAGGCACAGCGGCTCCAGCTGCAACCGTGAAAGACGGGGGCACTACGAGGGTTGTTGTTGTTTTCATGTTGTCTGCCGTTAGTGCGTTCTGACTCAAGCGGTTTGGGGGTTCCACGGGAGGCGCCACTGGAATGACCTCGCAGCTGGGCGCCTATTCCCATGGTCGCCTCATCGTCAGCGCATGCTCCCTTGCAAAGCCGGACTCCCCCGCGCACAAACGCAGACACGGATAATACTTTCATGGGAGCACGTTCCGGCTTCCAGCTGCAACTGCACGAGCGACGATGCTTGTTCACGTAATCCTTCGCGTCCTTCCGACCTTCCACGTCAGGGAGACCTCCTCTTTGTTGAAAACGATTTACATGTCAGGCGTGACAGGCGCGTTTACGGGTAAAGCAGCGCGAACAAGGACACAGGACAGAGAAGATGCACACAGACGGAGCGCTGGCGTGTCAGGCGCGTCACGATACCGTAGTCGCCGGCGAGGATTGCGAGTCACCCTCGGGAAATCGTTTTGTTGGACCCGGCGTCAGTGGCGAAGTATACTTCGTTCTATCTTGCGTTAAACAAAACATTTTTCTTTTCAGTAGCGCAGCACTAGCACTGCAACGAAACGCGCAAACGTCCGGATGACCTCATCGACGTGGCGCGAGACTTGAACCCTTGACGGTCAGGTGCACTCGCTCAGCGTACTCTCCGAACGTCGTGGGAATAAGGAGGGGCCAGTCATAACAATCTCAACTTGCCGAAGAAAAAAGAAAAAAAGAGGAGAGTTTGTTATAAAAGACCCTCTAGCCGAGGCAAACCTCACATGTTTCGTCATGGATAGCGAGGATGCTGACACTCGCTTACCCGACCCTGCGCAGCTTGTTTCTGAAATTCAACGCTGCCGTCCCCCCAGCGCGTCGGTGGAACGTCTTTTTAGCTAGGCTGGGGACGTCTTTAGGAGAAAAAGGGGAAAACTTTCCGATGAGAACTTTGAAAGTCAATTGCTTCTGCGAGCGAATAAACTGTTTTGGGGAAAACGCAAGCCATAAAATGACTGCACTTATTTTAGGCTCGCAGGGTTTTTCACGGATCAAAACTGCTGTTCATTTTGCTACCACAAAAATATAAAAAAGTAACTTCGAAAGTAACTTCAAAGTAACTCGCTACTTTTTACAGTAGTTAGTGGTTTACTCAACTACCATGACAAATGCGTAATTTTTTACTCTAGTCTACTTACTTTTGGAGTCAATACTCCGTAACGTAACTTAACTACCTTTTTTGGGTAATTTGTACATGCCTGCTTTTTTGTCGGCTCCCCCCCCCCCCCCCCCCCACCCTTTTTCTGTCCTCGTCGCCTTCTGACTCTCTCGTACGCCCGTACACCCCCCCCCCCCCCCCTTTCTTGTTTTTGCCCTCTCGCTCTCCCACTTTCCTTTTCTGCATCTTAGCACGGATGTCTCCATCGGTCAACCTCCGTTAATCGAAAAATATTTAGGCCCATTTTCACTCCTCGCGAACAGACCCGTAAACCGCTGCCAACAATCCCAAATAAATAGCTCACTGCAACAAGTTTTTCATCTTTAGAAGTGAGCATGTGCTCGATCTTGATGGTTACATAGAAGTCGCCAGTTATTTGACAATGACGAATATTTCTCTCGGCGAGTGAACAAGCGGAATCCTAAACAATGATAGGATTTGGTTTTGTAAATTGAAACCATCGCGGCTATTGGCAAAATCACACAATTAATACTCACTACCACCAAAGATTTAATCAGAAACTAAAGCCAGACGAGTATACCAAAACAGCGTTCCTCTCGTGCGTTGGAACTCGAAACCATTGGTGTCCCGGCTTTTGGCAATTATTGTTTCCCCGCATCCCGTTTCTTTTCCTCGTGGGTACGGCGATGTATTTCGATTATTCGGGTCTCGGCGAATGTTTCCCGTAGCATGGGAAATCCCATGCCCTATTTTGTTCAACATAATTTTGACTGTTTTGTTTAAACGAAAAACAAAGAGAGCCCCCAAAAAGGGTTCATAGGTATTCATAATCACTAAATTATCCGGGTTATAATGTGTGGATTTTTTGTTTTTTTGTTGCTGAAGTGTACTGTGATGACGTGTACTGACGTCTGAATGATTGTATTATCTCACTTCCCTGCTCTAATGCTTAGGCGCTGCAGGGTTTCTTGTAAATAAATACTGTGAAAATAGAAGCATGTGAGGTACTAATTTGGCACACCTAACTGCATGTGAGACATGTCAGCCGCATGGCAGTAGTTCCAGATCTAGTATTAATTGTTTAGTATTTTTTTTAAACCATGTCGTAAGATTTTTTTCCTTATCGTTTTCTCTATACAAACAATAATATTAATAGAAAAAAAAAAAAATCCGGTGCATCGTGATTAGAGATTTGTGCTTTTTTCCCTTCGAATTCTAGTTTGTTTTCGGAGCT
This sequence comes from Ixodes persulcatus, assembly GCA_013358835.2. Classification (NCBI taxonomy): domain Eukaryota; kingdom Metazoa; phylum Arthropoda; class Arachnida; order Ixodida; family Ixodidae; genus Ixodes; species Ixodes persulcatus. The sequence continues at coordinate 56,385 of JABSTQ010009380.1, forward strand.
TATTATAGCATGTTGCAGGTTAAGAAGGTAGGGCCAGTGAAAGGAGGTGGGAGAAGAGTAAGCAGACGCAACGCTGGTGAGGGGAGAGAGTTTCCTCCTTCCTTCGCCAACGTTTCGTTTATTTCCTCCTCCCACCTTCCTTTCCCTCGCCCTACCTTCTTGAGTTTGTCAGAAGAAAATAGAAAATTTATCAAGGCTCATGTTGAAAAAAAAAAAAAATAGGACACGGGGGTGAAATTTTTTATCCTCCACGCGTGACCCAAATGCACCAAAAACGTCCCCATAAAAATAAACAAAAAATTCAGTTTTTTTTTTAATTTGGTGAAGAAAAAGGACCAGAGAAGCTGTATACTATGGTGGGAATTAAGTAATGGCCGGCTGCAAGTCGGCAAGCCAGAGGAAAGACCGGAAAGTTTGCCGCCATCTATGAGCGACGGCGTTAACCAGACAACCGGCAAGCCGGTTGTCTGGTTGCCGCTGTCGTTTATAGATGGCGGTAGCTGTCCAAAGCGTCGTGTCGACATCCTGTAAAAAAAAAAAAAAAAAAAAGAAACTTAGAAACGCGGTAAGCTGTGCGGTTCCAAAGCAAGAAGCCTGACAGAAAGTTCATGGGGGCCTGCGTTCTTGGTCAACACGGTGGGTTTTTAGGTTTTCGCCGATTTTGATAAAACCGGCTCGGGGTTAGTTTTTGGGGTTGTATGTACGGAAAATACGATCGGAGGAGTGGCGTAGCCAGGAATTGTTTTCGGGAGGCGGGGGGTGGGGGGCAGAGGTGGCTGGGATACCCATAACTTGGGGTAAGAAGAGGGGGAGGGAGACCAAAATGCATGTGTATATTATAGAGTCGGCGTTTTTGTTTTTCGGGATTGATTTTTGGTGCCAAACAAAAGATCGGTGCTTATCCGGGCTTGTGTTGAAGGAAATAGGACAGGGAACATACGCTACGCGTGGCACTTGAGAAAACATCCTCATACCGATAGGACTCTGAGATAAGATCTGTGGTTCCGTAAAAAGGAGCTGCCGGTCAGCTACTTATTTGGGGTGTGTGATGTAATACAGCTAAATATTAATAATATAAAAGTCCCTAAAGTTTTTCTAATGCGAAAGCGTTAACTGTCACATGGAGCGAAGCCGGCGTTGTCATGCAGCGAAAGACGGCACCTAACTTCCGTTTGTAGCAGCGAAAAACGACACATAAATTCCATTTGGCTGAGTGAAACGACACCTAAATTCCCATTGGCTGCGACGCGTCATGTAGCTCCATAGCAACGGCGTCATCGTTGCTAAGAAGCCAGCCGAACTGCTGGCGGCGCAGCGGAAAAGGGGGGGGGGACGCGGCTATGCGCTAGCCTGACGTTAGGCCTAACGTTAGGCCTATCGTTACGCTTTGAAGCAACGTTACTAAAACCCTCAGTTGGGAAACTCACGGTTGAAACATGGGCCGCTGGCGTCCACCAAGACCGAGCTAAATACGACAACAGCGCCACCCTTTATCATTTGTCTTTACTGCGGTCACCTTAAACTTTCAGACGCATGTTTTTGCGTAAAAACGAACGGGAAAAAACTCTTTTTGTAGTAACTTTTATTGGAGTTGAGTTTAGTACAAATTGAGGGCGCGTGATGTTTTCTAAAATCTTTAGTTTGCAAGGTTTTGCGGCACAATTAATATTGTTTTTATACAACCATGCCTCAGCGATGATTTCAGGTAGCGCGTCCCGACCTAGGTGCATCTTAGCTTCGGCAGTAATTTGCGGCGCGTTCGCTGGGGGGACGGGGGTGACGCCCCTGTAACCTCTTCCACTGTATCTGTTTCGGCGCCATAATGAACGATTAAAGCCAAAATAGAAGTCACGTGCAGTTCCTCGAGTGGCCGCTGCGGGAGAAATGGCGGCGTTGTGATCGCCATTAGTTCGGTTCTGGAGGACGGGTCGGTGCCCTTTTTTCAGAGCAGTCTCTATGGCAGTTTCCCAACTGAGTGGTTTAGTAACGTTGCCTTGAGGACGTCGTCAACCGGTACGCGCAGCTAGGTCGATGATGATGATAAGCGGACACGTGATTTCAGTACGCGCAGCGCCGAGCTTCGCACTCCCGCCGTTGCTTCACCCAGCGGTGCAGCAGTCACCAAAAATTGGGTTGTGTGTATGTTTATACAGCCTAGAACCTGGTCTGCCTCAACGGGCGACGAGTCTCTCAGCTGTAGATGAGCAATTTAGCCAGTGCAGTACAACCGCTAGCCTGGGGTCTTTAACGTGCATCACGCAGTAGTGACACACGACCGCACGCCGGTACGATGCTCATCCAGATCGAAACGGGCAAGGGTGGGGGTTGAACCCAGGATCCCTGGGTTCTGCAGCGCGAGGTTTTGCTCCTCGTGCTCCGAGCTGGGTCGCTAAACTCGTCAAGCACAACTTTGTGCCCGAAGTTTGCGGAACGCGCTAATTGGACTCTCGCGACGCTGACGTCGCGCCGAGCGAGGTGTCAATCATTCGAACGCTCATTTCTTTGAGAGAGGCAGAATGTAGCAAAGTTCATCGAGGCGCGCGTGCGGCGCGTGAGGGGCGCGAGGAGCCCGCTGATTGAACGGCTTCGCCGATGACGTAGCCCCATTTGTCCCTACATCCCTACGCCAAGCTAAAATTAATGCTTTACAGATTGTCCCTAGGCGACCTGCTGACGCTCGAAATCCCTCCGAAGTTTGTGTAAAAAAGAAACCTCGTTTGTCGAACTTGTCGCTGACGTCAAAGTGACGTTTCCGAACTTTGCGAGAGCCGTGGTTCGAGCTCGAGATCTTCGCTTCGGATCGAGGCGAAGTTAAACTTTGTCAACATGGCGGTGCCGTACGCTGCGGCCGAGCTTATCTTCCGCCACCGTCGGCGTCGCTACTGAGACCACCGGGGACGCCTTTCAACTCCCCGACGACGACTTTCGGCGACAGTACCGGCTATCGAAAGCCGTTGTGCGTTGACTCTGCGACGAGCTTCGTTCGGCGCCCGGACTTCGAGGCGGCGGACAATCGCGTCTACCATGACCGTGGAACCACAAGTTCTTTGCGCGCTCCGGTTCTTCGAAACCGGTAGCTTTCAAGGCATGGTGGCGACTGACGAGCACCTGTCAGTCTCCCACATGACTGTGAGCCGGGTTGTCAGAGTTTTTGCGGCTGCCATCATTTTTGTTTTTTTTCTGCAATATCCGAAGAGGTACTAATAAGCTGGTATACAATTCAGAATGTTGGAAAACAAACAAGAACCGGGATAATTCCTGGGTAGGTTCGAGTCTCCCGGCAGCCGGCAGAATTATTTCCCCGAAATTTTACTGGCAGTCGTCACTCATTGGCGGTCAAATCAGTTCATCGAACGACGTGTCATCGACAGATCGTTTCATCGGCACGCGATGTAATCACATGAAAGAGATTTTCTTCCGTTAGAGGTATATACAAATTAAACATTTTCACACCTTTATACATGTAAGTGGGGTGTCCAATAACTAACCCCCTAATAAGTGTAGCAATAGACCTTATAAAAAAATATAAACCTCACACCTTTAAAAATGTGTGATTTTTTAAACACGTTTCTTAAAACGTGTGATAATGCACTACACCTTTTTATAAAGATGTAAAACTACAATACCCCTTCTCGTGAGACACGTACCCAGGGGGGGGGGGGGGGGGCAAACGGCCCGCCCCCCCCCCCCCGTAATCTTCCATTTTGCTGGGGCCTCCTCTCCCCCCTCCCCCACATAGAGCACTTTGTCATGGGCGCCCCCCCCCTAAAACAAAATCCTGGCTGCGTGCCTCCTTCTCGTCAAGGTGTAATTACCACAGTACACTCCTTTTTTGGGGTGTACAGAGTGGCCCGGGACCCAATAAAATGACTGAAAAATTAAATTACACAAACGAGTCGCCGAAACAACACGTTGCTTCTTGGCGAGTGTCGAGGCAACTTCGGCCGAAAACCGGCTTCAATATTGGCCGGATGTACGGTTTTGCGCCTCGTCTCGACATCCGGCAGGTATGGGTGTACCGATGCAAATACACGATTTATGTCTAATAGCACTGGCACCACTGATCTCTTATTAGGCTGGATCGCGGATAGAGGCCTGTATTGCTGGGGTCGAGCGGCACCACCGGCAGTCATCGCTTGACACGATCCAATGCATGCTATAGGAGAAACGGGAAAACTCAATTTTATTACGTTAGTAGGTTGTCCTCGATCATGAAACTTCTATCGTGTTTCCGCAAATAACAGTTAATATTGTGGGCAAGAATATTAAACGCGTTAGAATACCAATCTTTTTTAACTAAACGTTGAGTGGCTGAGGGTCGAGGGCGACTTTGTTGGGAGTAAACCGTGATGTGTTTAATGAGACAAGGGCTACCGAGAGTTATTGTGGTGTCATCCGTGATCTCGGAGTCATCAGAGCTCAGCAAACGATAAGTTGGAAGGCCTTTACTGGGGACATTCGCATCGTTTTAACCGCTTGTACGTTGTACTTCATGGTGAAAGCTTTTTCTTTGAACTGCTGTGAGGGCTTCCGCGACAAACTGAAACTCGGAGCGTGCCGTTCAGTCGCTGAACGTGCCGTTTATTTAGCAACCGAAGCAAGCGACGTCAGTATAGTCGGTGGTGCTCCGGCCCAATTATTTTTTTTTTTTTAAATCAATGTTCGAACGTATGACGAATGTCTAGCTGATCTCCAAGCACCCGATATAATCATCGCAGCACGTCATAAAATACTCGCCCTCGAGCACCGCGTACAAGCTTCCTATTTTTGCGTGTTTCTCCCTTAGACTTTCGTGTATTGCGTCATGGTGTAATACGCCAAAACAACAAGGACGAAAACGAAGGGAGAACTAGACAGGACGCGGCGTATTGCCTGTTGTCAAGCAATGGCCGCCGGTGAGGCCAGTGACAGGCTCCCGATCCGCGATCCAGACTTGCACTGTGAGAGTTCTAATGCATTGCACCCGCGGAGTCCTGCACAGAGAACAGGCCCCGGACGAACTTGCCGAATGCACCTAGTGCAGACTGATGCTGTCGCCATAGATGTTGTAGAAAAGTACCGACCTCAAACCGAAGCTAGCGCCTTTTTGTTCAACGTGATGGGTGGGAATGCGGGAGCGCAGTCACTGCCATCGTTTATCTATAAACGTTGGTTGCTGCAACGTGTCACTTATATTTGCGATGATTTTTAATTAAGGAACGCGGCTGTCAGAGATATCTACAGACGGCGTAAGTTTCCGAAGCCAGCTGACTACAAAACAGCATACACTTGAGAAAATTTATGGCACTGTACGCGCAAAAGCTTGCTTCGTTTTAAGCATAGTATTATGAGTGAACCAATGAAAGGATACTGCTTAAATCTAGTTCTTTGGAACATCTAGCAATACGTTTCGTAAGACTTTTTTTATTTCCCTGGTGAGGGCATTGAGAACGAGAGCTTTCTCAAACAAAATACGACGGGGCAAGATAGCTGCCGTCCAAATATGACTGTGCTTCAGCCTCGGGCAACGTCTCCATGTTTAGCCTTCCCGGACGCTGAGTGAATGCGTCAGAGGTTTCTGCTGTGGGAGCTTTGTCGAAAAATGCTTCCACTTTTCACCTGCACACAGATGATGCGAAATCTCGCGGCCTCTGTGTTTGTCCTGGGCATTTCATTACACACTGGTAGGTTTCAGCGTCTGTACGGCAACAAAGCGACCCAAATTTTGCAAATAAAACACGGGTCGTCGATTCCTCCCTTCGTGGAATATCAGACGGTTACAATTCAAGCTCGCGTTTGAGTTTGTGGCCCGCGGGACGCGATTTCGAGCAGAATACCAACTTTTTCTTTCAGCTCCGCTGTGCGAATGCCGCCTCGTAGCAGACGAACTCCCGTCGTCTGCTCTCGCTCCTCGCCTGGGCGAGGCATGACGGGATTGTCGGCGCTAGAGAGCTCAAAGACAACGTACAGCGAGCGGCGTGAATGCTCGCCTCCCCGCGCTGTCTCGTGCTCTCGTGCACCGCCTAGGGATCAGGGATCGCGGGGGATTTTTCGTCAGAAGTTGCGAAGTTGAGCGCGCGCAGGGAGGAGGAAACTTTGCGGCGTTCTTTTGGTCACTCCCCCCGCTACGTCAAAAAGCGAAGAATGTTTTGCTCCTCGAGTTTAGCTACCCAGGTGTGCGCTAGACGCGAGCCAGGGCGGTATGCGCGGCGCACCGCTGCACTCCCTGCTGGCGCTGTGGCCGCTTCTGCTCTAAAGCTCCTTCATGTTTCAAAAGTAGCGCAAGGTTCGTCGATGCACGAGGCACGTGGAACATGCAGCCCTTGCAAGGACGTTTAAATAGGGCAGGACCCGGCATGACGTCATACCCAGCGACGCCGGAAAAAGAACCCAGTCCCAGACTGCCTCGCGCACCGACGCGCTCTCATCCAGACTAAATTCAACCAGGCTCCCATCGTCTGCTCTCCGCTCGGTCGTTAGGCTTAGGCTACGTCTGCTCCGCGCCTGCGGTCTGCTTCGTCTGCTCGCTGTCGCGGCTGGCTTTCGATTCGATCGGCGCACCAAAAGATGTTTCGATGCGAACCCGCATTCTCATCACGGCGGAGTGAAACCAACACCTTCTGGAAGCAGGATTTGTGCGGCTTTCTCAACCCGTGATGACACTCTCAGCGTTCGTGCGTACGACGACTGACACGCGATCGCTTCCCAAAGCCGCGCTATACGACGACACGTTCGAGCCGACGCTCCAGGCGCGGTCGCGCGGTGTCGAGAGCGTCCGCTACACGCCGACTTCCTACTCGTCAGGCAACTGTTGGGCTCCAAATCTCGACTGTTCGACACCGATTCAGTGGAAGCCGCCATCGTTGCTATCAAATATTGGGGCAAACAATAGCGTTGCCACGGAAATGCCATGGTAAGAATAACACACCTTCAGGTGTGTTATTCTTACCTTCCTATTAACGGTAAACCTTTCAAGAAATCGGCGCCAGAACCCACTACGGTTGTAACTGTGATTGTACGTTTTGTGACCTCGTTTTGTTTGGGATGTACGCGTCTTGTCCAAAATCTACTTTTGTTTGCCGGTGACGTAGAGCAAAACCCAGGGCCCCTGTCTCCCGAGCAGGAAAAGCAGATGTTTGATGTTATCATGACAATGCAACAGAGACATTCGGAAATTCTTGAAGAAGTCCGTTCTATTAGAAATCACCAGCAAATTCTCGAACAAAAGGTGATGGCACTAACAGACAAGATAAAGCAGGTTGAAGATGATGTAGCATCCGTACTCCCGATAAAGGCTGAAGTGGCACGCCTCGCAACTCAATCCGATAAGCTTGCTTCAAGTATCACGACCTTACAGGACTGTGATGATGACCTAGATAATAGGTCTCGCAGAAACAACTTAATACTTTTTGGCATTTCAGACGTTCAAAATGAAACATGGGCTACGTCGGAGGGAAGGATTGTGTCATTTTGCTCCGAAAAACTGAACATCCAGATTGATTCTGCTGCGATCGAAAGAGCTCATAGACTAGGGCGTTTTACGCTCACAAAAAAGCGGCCCTTGATAGTGAAGTTCCTGTCATTTCAAGATAAGCAGCGAATACTCTCAGTCGTTGGAAGGCTAAAAGGATCTGAGTTTGCGATTAGTGAGGACTACTCGCAAAAAGTTCGCTTGGAAAGACAAAGGTTGCTTAAGTTTGCTAAGGACCGCGGAGGGGACTTCAAACTGCATTTCAACAAGCTAAAAATGGCTAATCAGACTTACATGTACGACAGCACTACAGACACTGTGACGAGGATGGAGAGATAGCCACTACCGATTACTAGGCACAAACAAAGAATTGTCAATAAAAATGACTTGGTTTGCATTGTTGTGAATTGTCGGAGCCTAAAGAACAAAATAATAGAATCTGCCTCCCTCTTGGAAACAATAAAGCCACACGTGGTCCTTGGCACAGAGTCCTGGCTCGATTATACAATAATGGACAGTGAAATGTTTCCATCCACGTATACCACGTACAGGAAAGATCGCAGCGTGCACGGTGGAGGTGTCTTTGTCCTTATTCATAATAGTCTTAGTAGCCTCTCTGTCAATATCGAATGCAACGCATGTGAAACTGTTTGGTGTAAAGTTATGCTCCGGGATGGCTCCTCCGTAGCGTTTGGTTCCTTTTATAGACCACCCGGCTCAAACGCTGCACAGCCCCTCCTTCAACTAAGCAATATTCTTTTGAGCCTTGAGGCAACATATACCATTCTTGCAGGCGACTTTAACCTGCCAAATGTACTACAGTGGGTCTCTTTTCAGCCAATCATTCAGTTCACGTCTCTTCTTTATACAGCTTTTCGTGATATGATCAATGCACACTCATTATTACAGTTTGTGAAAACGCCAACAAGGCTTGGTCCTACGAGTGCTAATGTGCTAGATTTGTTTTTATGCAGTGACCGTAATATTGTGTCCTCTGTTCTTACAATACCTGGTATAAGCGATAAAGAGGTTGTTGTCGCAAAATTGTGCTGTAATGCAACGCGCCATCGCAGTTCACAACCACGGAAAGTGTTTTTCTATGAAAGCGGGGACTACGGTTCGCTATCGCGTGAACCTGGATGCATTTTTTTCCAGAATTCCAGCTGCATACTTCAGCTTTAGATATTAATTCAGCGTGGAATCTTTTTAAGTCAAAAATTTTATCTTTAACCCAGACGTTTGTTCCATCACGTATCATATCGGCAAAGCGCCGAAACGATAAACCGTGGAGGAATAGAGAACTTCGAACATTGATAAGCAAAAAGAATCGTTTGTTTCGCCGGTATTGTCAATCGAGAGAAACTGTGTTTTACTTTAAGATGAAAGAAATGAATAGGAACATAACAAAAGAAATGCGCAAGGCACAAAACAAGTACGAATGAACTCTCTCTGAAAAACTCAAAAGAAACCCTAAGGAAGTGTGGAAATACGTAAAAAAACAAGAAAGATTATAGTATTACTATCCCTGATGTAGTGGATGGTATAGACTATAGCAACGATCTAGAAGGCAAGGCTGAAGCTTCAACTTGTACTTCCAGTCAGTGTTCACTCAGCCAGGCAGCATGGTTGGTAGCCTACGGAATTTCAATGGGTTTTTAATTATGGATGACATAGAGTTTTCAGAGCACGGCATCACGTTGCTCTTACAGAAGATCAAGATAGGCTGAGCCCCTGGCCCAGACCGCAATTCTAACTATATCTGTCGCTTCATATCTAATAGTGTTGTTTAGAAAATCATTTGAACAAAGTGAGTTACCTCTTGATTGGAAAAATGCAAATGTAGTCCCTGTACATAAAAGTGGAGACAAAACAAAAACTTCTAACTATAGACCTATCTCTCTGACAAGCGTTTCCTGCAAGACACTAGAACACATTATTTACACTAACTTAATTAGTCACCTACAAGGTAATAATTGTTTTCACCCAACGCAACATGGCTTTAGGACGGGATTTTCTTGCGATACACAATTAGTAGAGTTTACCCATGATATCGCTACATCGATAAACCATGGTAGCCAAGTTGATTGTGTCTTTTTAGACTTTCGAAAGGCATTTGATTCAGTATCACACACTCTATTTCTGCAAAAATTATCTACCCTTCATATTCCAAATACACTCCTTAAATTGCTTGAAGCCTATCTCGTTGGAAGGAAGCAAAATGTTGTCCTCGACGGTTTAAATTCGTCATATGTAAGCGTCTTATCAGGTGTCCCGCAAGGATCTGTGCTCGGTCCCCTTCTTTTTTTGATATACATAAATGATTTAGCTGTGAATATTTCTGGTCCCGTCAGATTATATGCCGATGATTGCTGCGTTTACCGTGACATCACATGTGAAGCGGACTCAGAACTTTTGCAAAATGACTTGAACTCTATTTTATCCTGGTGTCAAATATGGCAGATGACTCTGAACCTAAACAAATGCAATCTGGTCAGGTTTACTAACAAACGACGACCGCTTCTCACGGAATATTTCCTTGGTGGCAAAAGCTTATCTGTTGTTTTAGAATATAAGTATCTAGGCGTGCTCTTTTCCAGCGAACTATCCTGGAACTCTCACGTTAATTACCTGTCCTCTAAGTCCAGCCTCTAGTGGTGCAAAACTATCGATAGTACTATCGATAGTATCGATAGTCAGCAGAAATCTGACTATCGATAGTCAAAAAACTATCGATAGTACTATCGATAGTCGATTATCGAAAAACTATCGATAGTACTATCGATAGTCGACTATCGAAAAACTATCGATAGTACTATCGATAGTCGACTATCGAAAAACTATCGATAGTTCTGCGACACTATCGATAGTTTTGGAAAAACTATCGATAGTATTGATAGTCGATTTATCGATAGTTTTGCATCACTACCAGCCGCACATTGAACTTCCTTAAACGTAACTTTAGGCAAGCACCTGCAAAACTCGAAGGAACTTTATATATGGCAAACGTGCGTCCGATTTTAGAATATGCTTGCACCGCGTGGGATCTTTACACTAAGACAAGTATAGATGAGCTCGAACGCATACAAAAACGTGCAGCGCGGTTTGTGACTGGCGATTATGATTTCTCTAAAAACTCGTCTGCTATATGTACCAAATTAGGGTGGCCTTCGCTTGCTGACCGCCGAAAATATCTTAGACTGTCCTTATTTTATAACATATTTAATAACAGAAATGGCATTAATAATGAACAATACTTAAAAGAACCAACTTATGTGTCTTCCCGTACAGATCACCCTATGAAAGTCCACGAATACAGGTGCAGAATAAACATACTTAAGTATAGTTTCTTTCCCGGTACAGTACATGATTGGAACAACTTACCAGCTGAAATTGTCTCTGCTCCAAATTTCTCATTTTTTACAACGCTACAAAATTTTCTGTTAAATTAGTTATCTCTGTTTTGCTGTCAATATCTTATTATCTTTTTCTTGGTGTTTCTGTGGTAAAGTTGCTGTGGTGTTATCATCTACATATTTTGCTATTGCTGTCATTGTCAATGTTCCCGCGTCAAACAGCCTGCTGTTTATTATGTACTATGTATTTGTGTATATCTTGTACTGTCTTCCCCCCTACAATAATGCCCTAACAAGGGCGCTGTATGTAACCGAATAAATAAATAAATAAATAAATGGCAACGAGGGTAATTGTTTGCCCCAAAAATCAATTTGACGAGCTCCCCATTGGTTGAGAAGAGTTCGTGGCCAAGCCTACTTCCGTTACACTTCGCTCCATGTATGGAGAATATGGACGCCACCTCCTGCCCCTTATAACCTCCTTGAGCCCTTGGGCAGATCATGGCGGCACAGCGCAGCACTGAGCTAGATTTCAGACGCCATGAATTTCCCAGAAGTGGCGCGCGGCACGTGCCCTGAGCATTTTTACAACAATGAATGGCGCCACTTTTCCCAGGATAGAGGGGCTTTATTCTGCTCCTCTCGGCGGCGAGGAACATGGCGGCGCCTGAAGCATCCATATCGTTGGCGGCCGTTACCTCGGCAGTAGTGAAACGTGGCCGTCCACGTCAGCACACAGCAGACGAACTAAGGGAGCGGAAGAACGACATTCATGCTTTCGCATTCACAACTCACAAGAAGTGCTTAGGAGGAGTTTTTATTTACAAACAGGGTTTTGAATTTTGGTTTTATTTTTTAGGGTTTCCGGGTTTTTCGGATTTTCAGATTTTAGTAAAACCGGCTCGGGGATGAAATGTTTTGGTTTTATTGGTATCTACCGAAAACACGGAACCCTAATTATTATAATGCCATTTATTGTAACGCAGTGCGAAGTAGCAGTCATCTGTGGTGGATGGAGCAGATGAACGTCGTACATTTTGGACGCACGGAGCGTCCTACTGATTGGTTTAAGACATGCGCCCCTACTCTCGGAACGTGTAGTGAAGTGGAAAATTTGTCCCTTTTTCGAAAAAAAAAAAAACTATAGATTTCATCCTTTCCGCTGCCACCTCCCCCACAAAGATGTCAGCCTCTCGTGACCACCCCTGAGGAACGAAACGCCTCATATCCGTACCGTAGCAAAAACAAGAGTCGCGTGCTCTTTTTAAATTTTTTTTTTGCTTAGTGATTTGATGTGCACCATCTTATTAAAAAGTTATAAGCAAGTTTCGAAAATTTAAAATGTCAAAATGGTGGTCGACAATGCCTGCGAATACATATATGGTTCGATGGCTTAAACTACTTAGAACGGGCACCATTTTCCTACTAAAAGTTTCAGAAAATCACTTACGACTTTTGAATAAGACCATATTTTGCGTCTGGTCGGGACCGCTATAGCGCTTCATTTGGGCGGAAGCTAGGCGTTCAGCAATTGATTCTTTTTTTTTTTGTGATAAAAAACAAAGATGAAAATGCAGTTGTATGTATTTTTATGGTTTATAAAACGGCGTTCGATAAAATGGAAGCGCATGAGCGGTTTTGCCGTTCTGTTGCCCTAAGGGCGTACGTACGCTTTGCTTGCTTTGCTGTTTTGACGCTGTGGTGTTCTGGGCACGTACCATTTTGTTGCCGTGCCTGCTTAGACACTGTGCGTTCTGTTGTGGCGCCCAGATTCGTCTCTAGAACGCGTGAACATCACCGAACACAAATGGGGAGGTGGACGACCCCACTACTAGTAGCACTTATAGAAGGCAAAGGCCTGCGCTTGACGTCGTCCCTAGTTGCTCCCCGAACCGTCCCAAAAAGCAAACAAGCCGAAGCACTACGAGAAAGCAACAGACGCGTCCATCTTGGAAGTTCGTCTGCTTCTTGCACAGGGGTTGCGATGATGTCAGAAAGCCGAGCTCTTATTGGATAATTGAAAAAAAAAAAAAAATAGTGCGTAGATCTCAAGGCTTCTGGCATTGGTGTCTACCCACTATCCTTTCAATCAAAGCCAATCAGAGCTCGGCGTCGTTCTGACGCCACCGCAAATTCTGCGCAAGAAGCAGACGACTTGCTCTCCGTATAGCGTTGCGTTTGGTGTGAGACGTCGCAGGCCTAGTTTTCTAGGTGGTATCGACTCCACCCGCAGGCAGGGTAGGGCACATCAAGCGATCAGGCAGATTCAATTACAGACATCAATTGCAGGAGAAAAGCCTCGAGGATTTGCCATTTTGCCTAAAAGATGCAACCAAATGCTTTGCAATAAATTAAGTATTCTAAAAAGAACGCTCCTAGAAGAAATGTTATCGCTTTTCAGTGTTTATAGGCGAGAAAGGGAGGGGGAGGGGGGTTAGTTTAACGCGTTTCAGCTGTCCGTCCGGACCTAACGCTAGGCAAAGCGAACTTTTATGTTACGTCGGACGTAACTTTAATTTTATTTATGTTACGTTGGACGTAACGCTATACACTGCCATAAAAAATTCAAATTTTCCTATAGACAGATGTCGAGTTGAAACCATTTTTCAGTATGTTAGGAGTGTTGTGTTACCAGAATGTTTTATTAAATAGGAACGGGGGAATAAAAAAAAGGTCCTTCTAAATTTGCCTTTGTCCTTTGCTAAAAAAAAGAGAAAAAAAAGAATCCTAGATTAAAAGAAAACAAAAGTGCAAAGCCACTTACGATCATTTTTAGAACTTTTACAAACATGCCATCAGGAAAAAATCTGTAGAAAATGTCTTTTTCCTTTAATATTTAAAAAAAGTGAGCTGTTGTTTTTCAAACCTCTCTTCCAAATTACAAAAAAATGTCCTCAATATTTTTACTAAAAAGAAAAAAAAAACATTAATTTTTCTCTTTTCATAAAATATAAAAAATAACCTCAATAATCTTTCTATCCAATCATTTAAACAAAAACATCATTAGTTGCTTTCATAATCTTTTTTAGAGAAAAAACCTACAAAAAACGTCAATACAATTTCCTTTTGTCCATATTTTTTTATAAATAAGTTTACAAAACTTTATAATTTTTCTTTTGAAAGTTTTTTTTTTATAATAATCGAAACAAAGTGCGTGTATAAAGAACTTTAGTAGTATCCCGGAACGTCAATAAGTAAAAAAAAAAAAAAAGAATGTTGAGACCCTGTTTTTGTAAGGGATACCCACTAATCTATCCAATCAGAGCTCGGCGTTCTGAGGTCCCCGCTCGCTCTTGTGTCCTCCTCTCCCTCAGTTTCTAAGGGAGAGGACGAGGCGAGGTGGACGTTGGGCGATCCGCCGGAAAAGAATCTAGTCACAGAAAAATGAAAAAAAAAAATAAAATAAAGGAAACATTTTGTTCTATATAACCTTTATTTCGCACTCCCAAAAGGAACATCCATATACAGCTACGTTCACGGTCGGTTCGACTTCTCTCCGATGATCCGTTCATATACGGGATATATCACACTTTGCGAAAGAACGCTCGGAAACTCGCTGAACTTGTGTGTCAATAAACTGCGTATATGCAATTCTGCGAGTTTTTGTTTTTTTGATATTAATCGGAACGCTTGTGGGAATATCAGCGCGGTTTTACGCCGACGATGATTTCCTTGGCCGTGAGCAGACCAAAATTTCTCGAGAATTCCAGCGGAACCTGGAACAAAAAAATTAGGAACATAAAATATTTGGGAATTTGAGATATAGCGTCCCTAAGGTTCGTCGAGTTCTTTACATCCAAACGATAGACACGTTTAGGGGACCGAGAGAGAATGGATCAGATTAAATAAACTGCGAGACACCATGCACCAGAATTCGTCAAGAGAGCTAGTGGCCCATTATGATCACTCTTCTTGTTTCGCAGTCCCTATTTCGGCATTCTCATCGGCTGATACAGCAGTCTGATCGGCTGCGGAGCCACAATAACACGCTCAAAATACGCCACATCTTGCGTTTCTTAAAGGTATACTGAACCAAGCACTTCAGTGTCTATAATAAGTGGCGCATGTTCTTTCCATGGGCCAGCAGCCACCGGTACGCGCGAGCACACGCAACGAAATTGACGTCATAGTCCCATGCATTCGCGCTCAAAAGTCGACAATCAGAGCCGAGATCCTGCAAGGCAGAAAATCGGCAGTTAGAAGGGGGAAAGGAGGAAGCGGGGGAAAAGTGGAAAGCGCGAACTGGTCGTCGGTCTTTAAGATGACAGTGTAATGTATGGGCTTCGGGCCAAATGAGAATAAAGACAGGCCATTCATCTCTACAAGTGAAAGCTACGTGCCTGTTAGGCCAATTGATCGCTTATCTTTTATCACCAGACTCCACTGTCGAGATGAAAAGCTTGTCATCATTCTCCTTTTCCTCGGAGCCCACAGATTTCAATGAGCGAAGGGAGGACTATGACGTGAATTTCGTTGCGTGTGCTCGTTCACACTGGAGGCTGCTGGCTCGTGGAAAGATCGTGGGTCACTTATTATAGACACTTAAATGTTTGGTTCAGCAACCTTTTAAATTGTCGCTGACTATCACATCTATATAGAGCACCTTCATGTTTCACAACAATGAATGGCGCCACTTTATCCATGATAGAGCGCCTTTACATCTATGGACAAACCGTAGTTAAACCGGAGGTCTGCAAAGGTGGGCTCATATAAGTCGCCAATTACAGGGGGGGGGGGGGGGGGGCGGAAGCAAAAAAACAAACAAACAGAAAACCAACAACAACAACAAAAACAGCATTACTAATTTAGATATTGGAATTTTTTGGTTATACTAATATTTAGTGAGCCACGATTAATGTTTTTCTGAATATACAGTTAGGGATAGGAAGCGCTCAATATAATAGAGAACCAGTGTCTCGTTAAATCGGCAGTCATATTCGGAAACTCATATCGACAAATACATCGTTTGCACACGTATAAAAACACGTATACTTTTTATGCAATCATATTACGTTTTAGGGCTTATACAGCCGACAGCAGGCACGTTTTGAACACGAACTGTAGCTCACTGATTGTTTTTGTTATATCTACGAGCAGAGCTTATTAAAGGGCATTCTCGCGGTGAAAACTGAGGGTGAAATATTTAGTGCCTGTTCCCATCTGTTTTTTTTTTTTTTGTGAAATGTGAATGATGTTTTATATCTTTATTTTCAATTCGGCGCTTCTCGGAATTTAAATTTCATTACGTTCCCAGTTTTGTAATAATTGAAATTCATCGGGGTTTAATTTTCTAATTATAGTTCTACTCTTTCATAATTACGAATTAAAGTACAAAAAATCCCCACACAAAACCCAGAAAAGGAGAATATAAACTTCATCGTGGGCAATATTTACAAGGAATTTCACGGGAGCATTGCATCTAATGACATAAAAACAGCGCGTCCTCCGCAGAGGCAAGCAGAGACGGCATAAGCTTAGCTTGAAACTGGAGGAGTCGCCTCCTATTGTGACCCAGAAATAAAGCGACACTGACCAGTTTTCCTCTAAGGAGAACTGAGACTTGTGACCTCTCATCAAAACCACCGCTAAGGCTTACGGAGAGATGTAAAGTTTCTCACATTCTTTTGTGGTGTGTGTGTGTGTGCGTGTGCATGGTGTGTGTGTGCGCGTGTGTAAGTATATGTCTGTTTGTGTGTGATATCGTTGAATTGCCAAGAAGTTCACCGGCGGGTACGCTTTTCGGTATTTTCCGGGTTTATCCGAAACCGGAACCTCGCTATACTATAATGGTAACCACAGGACAGTGTTGTGCCCGTTACCGAAAAAAAGTAACGAAATAGCGTTACTCGTTAGTTTGGTAAAAATTAACGCGTTATTAAGCTACGTTACTTTTGTACAAACGTAACGATATACCGTTACCGTTACTTTTGAAAAAGAACGAACGTTACTTTTACGTTACTTTTGTGTTCGAGTACATATGTTTGGCAGCATGCAAACGGGGACTGCTGGAACAGAACCAGCCAAGCAACACCCCTCATCTTTACGCCGGTTTTAGTAACAGTGATTTACTTCACTATGTGGAACAGGACACCGGTTACCAGCACACTGGTTATAATCACTTGTTGCCTCTTACCAACAATAACTCTTAGATTTTCTGCGAAAAAAAAAAAAAAAAAGGTTTCGTGTTTGTAAGTTTTCTTTTCTGGTTGAAAACTTTTTAATTTTTTATTATGACCTTAGTGAAGTAAAGACTAATCAAGCGAAAGATTCTTCTGTGTACAAAAGTGGGTCAGGAACTTTCAGGCAGCGAGGGGGAGAGTGAGAGTAAAAAATTCCACGAAGGGTGTTTTTTTTTTTTTTTTTTTTTTTGTAACTAGAGAAGCGAGCAAATCGCTTCGAGTTGTCCACTGTTTTAAACGAATGTCTCTCTCTCCCCCCTCCTCCCCCCCCCCCCCCCCTGCGTGCAGCAGAGGGGAAGAGGAGGAGGGAAGGGGAAGGGGCTGCAACGCAGTCGTTCGTTCAAGCCTTGTGGGTGGTGACACTATGGAAAAAAAAGGAGGACGAACGGAATTAGCTGGTAGCCGAAGGTTTTTTTCGACTTCGAGAAGCGAGATAGTGTCGCTTTTTAACGGATGTCTCTTTGGTCAGAAAGTTTTTTTTTTTTGTTTTTAAGTTTACTGTGACGGATGCTGGTTCCGTGCATCGACAAGCTTGTGCAGGATTTTGAGATGGATGGGTGAATAGATGGACTGATTAGTGGAAAACCCACCGTTTTTTTGGAAATCGAAGGTTCAGAAGTCTTAGCAGCAAGATACGGCATTGCCTGGGCATTGCGTGCTCGAGCGCAAGTGGTTGCCCCTCGAGCAGAGAAGCTAGATCCTCCATTGAGCCTAGTGACCTAAATTTAGTTCCCCTAACGTCTCCAGTTTTATGCACAAGATTGCTATTCCAAACGTTAGATCAGGCGTCGTGACCTTTTCCCAAATACCGAATGTATTTCGCCAGTTTTGGTCAAAAGTAACGAGTACGTAACTTGATAGCCGATACCGTAAACAAGTAACGAAAATACTTTACTCGTTAGTCATTCAGAATACTAACGAGTACGTTACTGCGTTAGCGAAAAATGTAACGCGTTACCAGTAACGTCGTTACTAGTAACGCGTAGACATTTAATCCAGAGTTTGACTACAATCCCGCAAATGAAAATCGTTAGGTAAACTTTTGTACGGAATGTACTTTTTCACCCAAGGGGAATTCGTTGCTATAGCTTGAAATGATTTACTTTTGCTGCAAGGCTTAGCCTGTGGCAGGTTTAGAATAGCAAGACAAGACCTTCCAAAAAAGCTCTCCGCTTGCCATGATTGGCGGTTTCCTCCTCTCTACCCACCTTCCCTTCAGCGTTCCCTCTACTAAAGTGGAAAAAAAGAGGTCTTTGTGGGCGGAGCTTGTTCTGCTATTCGAAACCTGCAACAGACTATGGTAACGATTTCGCAACCTGTCAAGTGACTGCAATAACACGAACTAAATTTCAGGCAGCTTACTTTAGTTTTGGGTGAGCGAACGAACTGCACGCCGTGGATGGCGTGTAGGAGACAAAGCTTGATCGTCTGCAGGGCGAACCTCATGCCGACACAGTTCCTGGGACCGGCTCCAAAAGGCAGGTATGAGTACGGTCGAATGCGTCCTCGGTTTTCTTCGCTAAACCTAAACTCAAGTTTCAAGAGGGAAAAAAAAAAAAAAAAACCCAACAACAACAACTCAGGTTACAAATTTTGTCGTGACGGCTGATTTTGAAACGCTCATATAAAATAACGGTAAAAAAAAGAGGGGGGGGGGGCGAGAGAAAGGGAGGGTTAAGTAGCAGCGCTATCACTCCCTCTTCATCGCCATCGCCCCATGCGCGCGGCAACGCTATCACTCTTTTCCCGCGATAACGTAGGTTTTCGGATGCGAACAGCCGATTTCGCCCGAACAAAACCCTAACAACTACCGCTCCCCCCCCCTCCCCCCCCCCCCAAAAAAAAAAAAGCAGTAGTAACAGGAAATTTTGTTAAAGCGGCAAAAAAGAATAATGAATAAGTTACACCCTGCCGCATGTTTTAAATATAACAGATAACAAAAACTTCTTCAAGATTTTGGTTAGTGGAAGATGTTTTGCGGCTTGAGGCAATCCTTCACTTTCTCTCTCTCTCTCTCTCTCTTTCTTTCTTTCTTTCTCGCGCTTTAATTCACCTTGATTGAATTAGCCGAAGCACAGACCACTGTAAACTATTTATTTCGGCAAGAATATACATTCAAAGTTCCAGACCCACAAGGAAACACAGTGCTTGTATACGGAACCAGACCCATCAAATTTATAAATATTAAACAAAATAGAAAGAACACCGTGGAATAATGTGCATAGCACAATTAATTTGTTACTGTCCTTTTAAGTTCACCAAAATACTGTAAATGAGACTCTGACGATATCTTTATAATACAGCGTCGACTCTCTTATTTTACAATATTCTAGTGCATAAGTTTCGAAGGAAAAAAAAATGAAAATTTGGGTGTCGTTTGAACACACGAGAATCCTTTAAAGCCAACTCCACATAGAAGAAGAAAAAAGAAAAAGAAAAGCAATTTGTGTTGGCACAGGACCGGTGCGCCCTGGAGGGCACTTCCAGCTATAGGGCCAGACAAAATGCTCGATTCAACAATACGTTAGCGATGTCACGATCCGAGTTCTCACGAAGCTTGGTTCTGTTTATGACGTGAGGTTTGATATTATTTGGAGGGAGGAAGTACCGAAACAACTGCACTACGTATAAGTCGGCGGTCCTATTGAAAATTGGGAAAATGAATTGTTCGTATTGTTTTCCTCATAACTCGGGGGTACATACAGTGATACGCTGCGATACGCTGCGCGAAATGCAGTATTGAGCACGGCCAAGTAACGTCGCGTTCTGTGCCTCGACTATGTTTTTCTTAATTTCGTAGGCTGAAATAATCGTGTGTTTGCGAGGCATACCCATGTATACAACACGCGTTTATATTTCGTGTGATACTTTTCTTTGGGCTGTACGCTTCGTCATCAAGGGACGCATGCATTGCTGGCATGCGTCATCATACTTATATTTACACCCTTGCGCGCAGCAAGACGGGACCTAGACACCACGGAACGAAATTGGCTGCACCCGGGGGATACTTATACCCGCCGAAGGATGTGGTGGGTGTTGTCGTATACGCGTATATAAAAAGTGACACACTCACAATCACAAGGAAGTTTAAGGTACTGCAAGAAGGCCTAAAAACCCGCATAAAATGTGCTCTACAGTTACAAGTGCGGTTGAGACTCGATGCGAAAATTACGTGATGAAGCAGCAGTCCGAATCCAGGATTAACACTTGCTCACATTTTGCCCGTATATCTTCTAGTGTTCAATACTGAGCTATATATAGCAATAGCTGAGCAGAATCTTGCCTGAGTTCTAGCAACTGTTATGCCATATTTCGTTGACGGGCAACATATCTTTAATTGAAATGTGCCAACTAAGATTATAATTTAAAAAAGTTAAATAGCAGGTTTCAGGTAATCAATTCGCTAATCGACTTTACACTCTCTGTCCGCCGCGGACGGTAGCGTTATCCCCAAGGAATAATTTCTGAATTCCCACTGTCCTTTTTTTTAAAACTATTTTCCTTAGAAAGAAACATCCTGTGTATAGGTATACACTGAAAAATACTGGTAATACCATATATGCGCAACAGCCCTGGGCCGTTACACCGCTCACTGATGAATACTCGATATTCTTTTTCTATATGTCTGATAGCCTGAACATATGGGTGCCCAAAGAGAAACGGGAGCAGGCAGTTAGATACCTTTCTGGATCGAACTTGTAGGGATCTTCGAAGTTGCTGGGGTCGTAGTGCATCGCATAAACGGGAATGATGATCACACAGTTTTTCGGCAATATGATACCCGTGTCCGTCATGACGTAATCTTCAACAGGCGATCTTTCTAGACTGAATATGGGAACACATTTTAATATAAATATATAAAAAAATGTTAAGCACATTAAGTGTTTGGGCATACCTACACTGGAAAGCAAAACGACCAAAAACGAGAGCGCTAGCAGCAAACATACCGAACCGCGGGTGGATACAGCCTCAAGCTTTCTGAGATGACTCAGTTGAGATAGTCTAGTTTCGACAAAACGTCGAGAGTTGGTTCTGGACCCTGAAAAACAAACAAAGCCATACAGTCCGGTAAACAAAGCAATGCACGTAATACTCGCACGCTCACCGTGAACATTGAAGGGGATGCTTCGGTGGCTTTTCGAGTTACCCAGACTAAGCATATTTTCGGAGCGTCCAGGCCTTACGCTTTCCGACATGATATTATCTTTAAGATTAAAACAGCTACTGCGAAAATCGCAAATGAAGGTGATGCCGAAACCAAAATTCAAATTTTCCCGCGCTCGTCATTTCGGTGACGTCACAGGTTGTATAACCTGCAAGTTAAGCAGGCAGTCTAAAGAAACAGAATATTTTGCGCATGTCTTTGTTTCATTGGCATGAGCTTAACCAGCATGCATTTCACACCGTCAAACTTCTTGTAACCCATTGGAAACCAACTTTACTGCCTCTATTGCCCCTTTCTACAACATTGAATTGGATTGGATTCTTCGACTTCCCCTCTGATGTCACATTTTCAGTGTTGCCAGTAGAGCTTCTCAGACTATCAGACTAAATCTGAAACTAATAACTTTATGAAAAAATTATTGTGACTTTTAATTTGGGTTAATAGTTCTGTCTCTTAATGTATTGAACGAAGTTTAAGGCAAATCAGCGACTGTCGAAAATTCGCTGAACCTTCCCTTAGAAACATTTGTTGAGCGCAATGTTTAACTTGAGAAGACGCGGGAGCCTCACGTATTGTTCGAAGCACTCATCAACTTCGCGTCTCAGCTTCTCTTGCACATCCGGATGCAATGCCAGAAGGTAGACTGTGTACGCAATCACCGAGGAGGTTGTGTCTTGGCCAGCCAGTAAGAATATGACACATTGTGCCATCGCCTCCATTTCAGTGAGAGCTGCAAGTAGCACATTGACACTCATCAGGTGCAATGACAAATGCAAAGACATTCATATTTGATTCCTAAGAAGACACACATTTTACAAGCATATAAGTATCACGCGAAAGTATGGTGCCAAACGAATGATCGTCTTTTCGGACAGTCTCACTACATACTTTTTCTTTGTGTTGCTCCGCTGGATTTCTCATCCTCGCCCAAACTGTACACATCAGTTTCAGCATCTCCGGGGTCACTGCTATCCGAAAGCGCCGTCTTTTGGGCATCCATCATAAGCTGAAGAAAATCGTGATACTCCTAAAACGAAGTAAAAAAAAAAGCAAAAACGCCTGAAATATTTGTCTAAAGTAAAGTAAACAATGTGCGTGGCGCTCACAATAGACCCTTTTCAAAATTCGCGTGCCGATCGTTAGAAGGTCGCAACCCCTGCCCAGGGGTTGCAACCAACCAGGGGTGACGCGACCCTGGATTTATTTTTTACTACCCACCCTGAATATATAAGCGATGTTAACAATTTATGTTTGTTTAGTGACCACTCTCTTTTCAACAGTAACCTATCCATTGATGTTCCCGTTCCTGTAACGTCAAAGAAAACAATTCGTAATTACGCTAAAGCCAACGCTGTGAGTATTAACGCCGAGTTATTGGATTCATTCCCCAACTTTGAGCATCACTTTAATGCAAGGTCGGTGGAAGAAAACTGGTGCATATTCAAAGAACTTCATCACAACCTCATTTTTGATACGTTCCGGTATGTCGGGTAATCTCTAACCCCACTTCGCCATGGTTTACTCTTAATACGAAGAGAATGCTAAGAAAAAAAAAAAAGAGGCTATTCCAGTCGGCAAAAAGAAAAGATAATGATGACGCCTCGTGATCTCGCTTCCGTGAATTTGCTAAAACTTGTAAGCGTGAAGTAAGAACGGCGAAACGTAATTTCTTTGAGAACGACCTGTATAACATTCTTATCTCAAAGCCACGGAGATTCTGGAAGATTATCAATCCTTCTTCGAAGAAAAGTACGATCATCTCAGATCCGACTGGAAAGCAGCTGACTGAAAATGAAGTATGTGACAGATTTAATGAATATTTCAGTAGCGTCTTCACTCGCGAAACGTTCCCCATGCCGAAATTAGCTTCTCGGAATGCACTTGGCGAAATGGGGTCAATAAATATTTCTTCTGAAGGAATATCAAAATTAATAGAGCAACTTCCAGTCAGCTCTGCTCCTGGTCGCGACGGGATAAACAGTAAGATTTTAAAAATTACTAAGCACACCTCGTCCCTGTACATGGGTAAACTTTTTAACCAATCACTTATTACTGGTATGCTCCCCAGTGACTGGAGACATGCAGACGTTATTCCAATTTTTAAGTCTGGGTCATCTGACGATCTGAGCAATTACAGGCCTATTTCTTTAACAAGTGTATGTAGTAAGCTTCTTGAACATATTATTTTTACAGCCATAATGCAGTTTCTGGATATCAATAATGTATTATTTTCTAGCCAGCATGGATTTCGTAGGAATCGATCATGTACAACACAGCTTTTCGAGTTGGTAACCGATATCCACAGTAATCTTAACTCACGAACACAAACAGACGCTCTCTTCACAGACTTTTCGAAAGCTTTCGACCGTGTGCCACACTACAGACTTATCGTAAAATTACAAAACTTAAAAATTAATGCAACTATAGTTAATTGGATAAAAACTTTTCTTACGACTAGATCCCAATTCGTACGTCTAGGTGAACCATCTTCACAATCCTTACCAGTTATTTCAGGCGTACCACTGGGTACTTACTGTACTGGGCCCATTGCTCTTCCTTGTTTATATAAATGATATCGGATATCGCCTGAGAAGCTGTGTTCGTCTGTTTGCTGACGATCTTGTTGTTTATCGCGCTATTTCCAGTGAAGAGGATTGCCTAACATTACAAGAAGACCTATCCCTAATTGAAACCTGGTGTGCCGAGTGGCTTATGTCCATTAATCATAATAAATGTAAATGTGTATCTTTTTCTAAATCCCGTAATCCAGTAAATTATACCTAGCAACTTACATCCCAGCCCATTGAAAAGGTTTCATCTTTTAAATACCTTGGCGTGCACTTAAGCTCTGACCTCTCATGGAGAACTCATATTGAGCACATAACTTCCAGTGCCAATAAAACCTTAGGTTTTCTAAGACGCCATCTTAGTCAAGCTTCACCGAAAATCAAACATCTGTCATACTGCACCCTTGTTAGATCCAAAATGGAATACGCTTCTACCATTTGGAACCCCCATCAGACTTACCTATCTGACATGTTAGAATCAATCCAAAAACGCGCAACTAGATTCATTCTTGCTGACTATACTCACCCACGAGCATCTCTGCCCTTAAGGCATCTTTATCATTACCTCTCCTTAATACTAGACGCACCGTAGATAGATTATCCTTTTTTCATAACCTGTTTTACAAGCCCTGGACTGACCATGAATTCTTCTCTTCAGCCAGTCATGTCTCCCTACGCCGTGATTATTACCAGAAGATAGAAATGCCCTTTGCCAGAACCAACATTTTAAAAAACTCTGCTCTTTTTTTGTGTATACGGGATTGGAATGCGCTAGCTGAGTCCATTGTAACAATTACTGATCATGCCTTGTTTTTAGAAGAACTTACTAAGCTTATGATTGTATAATGAAGATATTGCACTGTAAAATAACCGATGTTATTTCAGCCACTTGTCTCTACATTTGATTTCAACCCTTGAAGTGTTATATTGTGTTTTATGTTACACCCCTTATGTAATGCCCCCCAGGGGCCCTTAAGGTATAATAAATGAAATGAAATGACGGAACGACTGACACCGTGCAACGTGCAAGTCATTCCATAAGCTAGCGAACGTTGGAGCGCGGCCAAGGCTAGGAGCCGACGAGCCAATGAAACAGCGTCGAAAGTGCAACGTCACTGCGCGCATCCCCTTTATCTGTGGGTAAGTTTTCTTCTACTCCAACCAAACGCATAAAGCGTGCCGTTACCTTACGTTTTTCGTCCGCTATTGTGCAGGGATTCCACAGCTGCCATCAGAGGGAAGTATTTCGGAAGGGGTATCTAGACCTTTGCAAAAATTGCCTTCTGCGCGCTGCCATCTTTGTCTGCTGGGCTGTGGAACACCTTCTGAGCATGCGCTGTTGGTCTGCTGTGCGGTATATCGGATGCTGCGCATGCGTCCACAGCTCAGTGACTCAGCATTTTCCGCCCGGGCGCTTCGTTCGAGACTGCCGCTGGAAAGGTCTATACAATTGACCGGCGAAAACAAGGCAGCTTGCACCCTGGCTGCTTTACTGTTGTGTGATCAGAATATTTGTAGGCATAGACGTTTTCAAGTACGGCCTCTGGGCGGCACCATCTTGCTGGTGGTGTGGGTAGATCGTCTGACTGTCAAACATTGCTGAGGCGTAGCCACAGCCCCAGCAATGCTTGACAATCAGACGATCTACCACACCAGCAGCAAGATGGCGGCGCCCAGCTAGGCTGTACTTGCAAACGGCTATATAGTCACTGACAGCTAGCTAATAATAAACGCGGGGCGTGACGAGTCCCGATCGTCTTGTTATCGCCCAACAGCCAGTCAGGTAGGGCGGAATTAGCCGATAAAAACGCTGAAGAACAAATAACGACGCACGAGCGTGAGTATATAACGCCGCACCCCGCGTTTCTGAACAACACATAGATAAGAAAGCGTAAGTGGTAAATTTGCCTGCGTCACCCAGGGAGGCGACCGCAGATTGGACACGAGAGCTGCATCAGTGCTCGGTCGGAATTCGTGTCCAATCACCGAGAACCCGAGTCCCTGCCGAACGCCAACGCCGCAGTCGTGTCCAACCTTCACCCTACGGTCGCCTCGTTAAGTGACAAGGAAATATTCAGCACTCAGGCTTTCTTATCTAGAAGGTGTTTTTCTGAAGCTGCCAGTGACTGCGGAGCGCAAGCTCGTCCGGTTCTTTTGCAGGGGTTGCGGTGACGTCGAAACGTCAAGCTCTGATTGGCTACGATTGAAGGATAGTGGTTAGACCCAGACTTGGACGTAGTTCAACTACTCTACTCAAACTACTGTAGTTTAACTACCTTTCCGAGTAACTTGGTAACTTTCAATTACAACTTTATTGAGGTAATTAGTAATTTACTTTAACTACTTTTTTCAGGTAACTTTTACTCAAATTACTAACTACTTTCGAAATCTAGAGCTAATTTTGCTCATCACAAAAGTTTGAGCGCAGAAATAAATAAGACGTCGGCAGTGGAAGTGGGATTCCCGAATGACCTCGCAGCAGGGCGCCTGTTCCCATGGTCTCCTCGTCGTCAGCGCAGACTCCCTTGCAAAGCCGGATTCGCCCGCGCACAAACGCAGACCCGGATAATCCGTTCATGGGAGCACGTTCCCGCTTCCAGCTGCAACTGTACGAGCGACGATGCTTGTTCACGTAATCCTTCGAGTCCTTCCGAACTTCCACGCAAGGGAGACCCCGTTTTTGTTGAAAACGATTTACTTGCCAGGCGTGTCAGGCGCGTCAGGATACCGTAGTCGGCTACGAGGATTTCTAGTCACCCCTGGGAGATCCTTTTGTTGGACCCGGCGTCAGGGGCGAAGTATACTTCGTTTCGTCTTCTTTGAAACCAAAACAATTTTTTTTCAGTAGCGTAGCACTAGGGTGCCTTCATGTCCCGCAGCGAACATGAAGGCACTCTACGTAGCGATAGCACTGCAACGAGACGCGCAGTCGTCCGGATGATCTCATCGCCGTGGCGCGAGATTTGAACCCTTGACGGTCAGGTGCACTTGCTCAGCGTACTTTCCGAACGTCGTGGGAATAAAGAGAGGCCAGTCATAACAATCTCAATTTGCCGAAGAAAAAAGGAGGAGAGTTTGTTATACAAGACCCTCTAGCCGAGGCAAACCTCACATGTTTTGTCATGGACACCTAAGATGCCGACATTCGCGTACCCCACCCTGCACAACCTGTTTCTGAAATTCAACGCTGCCGTTTCATCCAGCGCGTCGGTGGAACGTCTTTTTAGCTTGGCTTTAGGAGGAAAAGGGGAAAAGTCTCCTATCAAGAGCTTTGAAAGTCAATTGCTTCTGCGAGCGAATAAACTATTTTGGTGAAAACGCAATCCATAAAATGACTGCATCTATTTTAGGCTCGCAGGGCATTTCACGGTTCAAAACTGCTGTTCATTTTGCTACCACAACAATATAAAAAGTAATTTCGAAAGTAACTTTAAAGTAACTCGCTAATTTTTATAGTAGTTAGTAGTTTACTCAATTACTATTACAAATGCGTAATTTCTACTCTACTCTAACTACTTTTGGCGTCGATACTCAGTAACTTAACTTAACTACCTTTTTTGAGTAATTTGTACATGTCTGATTAGACCTCAAAGCAAGCTGCCTTGAAGTCTACCTGTTATCCTTCAATCAGAGTCAAGCAGAGCTCGGTGTTCTGACGACACCACAACCCCCTGCAAAAGAAGCAGACGAACTTGCGCTCTGCATAGGGTAAATATGTTAAAGGATGAGAGCCGTGCGTGCATAGAGACGTACTTACAACACCAGACTCTCCTCTTGATTTCATCATGTTTGCTCACACATCCTTGAAGTAAGAAAATCTCTCCGAGCTGAACAGTTTTATTTTCATGAGCTTCATCAAGAAAGGAAATATTCCGAAAATATAAACTGAAAAGTAACCCGAGGAAATTAGTTCCACACCAAGTTGTGAAATGTCTTTGTATACTCACACATAAGAAGTAACGGAATAGTAACGCTCATTTGGAATGCCTGGCTCGCTCTAGTAACAAATTCGTTGGTCTGATTTGAGTGCGAGTCAAGCTTCGTTCCAAAAGCACACTTAGCAATGACGTCCAGAGTATAATGACCAAAGTACCTGAAATAATAATGTATTTATGTTTTAGACTTACCCTTGTGTTAGGAGGGAACACTCGTGGGTAAGGTTGCGTATTTACGCGCAAAAATCTATTAAAAAAAAACAACAAAGAGAAAATGCGAGGAGTATCTGCAATCTGCGCGACAAAAGTGTCCCTGTGGTCTGTTTTCCAGGACTGGCCAAACGACGGTCATTAAAATAAACTGTAGTACATCTGCGAGTTGGGCTGGTTGGTTGTAATGCATATTGAGAAATACGCAACAAAAAAACCAAAACAAAGAAGAGAGGCACACAGGACAGGGCGTATCCGCCCTGTCCTGTGTGCCTTTTTTTTGTACTCGTTTTTTTTTTTGGCGTATTTCCCATCATGTGAGAAAAGAGAACGCGGTGAAAATAGAAACACGAGGATAGGGGGGGGGGGAGGGGGGGGCAAGTGCGTGGTCGCGTGATCCTTGCAGCCACGTGACCTAGCCCTGACGACGTGCAAAGATGGCGTCCCCTTTTGCAGGGGTCAGGGTGACGACAGAACGCCGAGCTCTGATTGGCTCTGATCAAAGTATAGTGGGTAGACCTTGAGACAGACGCCGAGCTCTGATTGGCTCTGATCAAAGTATAGTGGGTAGACCTTGAGACAGACGCCGAGCTCTGATTGGTTCTGATTAAAGGATAGTAAGTAGACCTCAAAGCAAGATGCCTTCAGGTCTACCAACTATCCTTCAATCAGAGTCAATCAGAGCTCGGCGTTCTGACGTCACCGGAACCCCTGAAAAGGAGACGAACTCGCGCTCTGCATGGAAGAATGACAAAGTACATTCTCTTTCACTCAAGATTGCACGCTGGCTCGGCATGTACCAACAATACTGTTTACAAACAAGCCTGCGCTTGCCCTGTGGGCATTGCGCGTGCACAGAAACCAGAATCGCGTGAGGCGAAGCATCTGCGTATGCGCAGTGCCGACAGTAGCGCCACCGCAGTTGCGTGTCTTGAGAGAGCGGATTTGGTGAATTGGGATTCGAATTTTTATAACACCTGTGATGGCGGTCTTGAAAAATACTCTTTATTGCCGACGCTTAATAGTGAGGTATCCAGCAAGCATTCATTTATGTAGGGATCAGACCGACACATCTTTGCTAGAACTTCTTGAGTCAGCGCTTTTTCACATACCCTTTCATAGACTGTGGTAAGATTTGCCACTAATTAAAGTTGCTCCAGTGGTTTAATGATTGAGCAGAACCCAATGCGACTGCTTGGTGCAATCGCCGGCAGCCATGTTTGTTATATTTTGACATCAAAGCACAAGTAACGGTTTCGTGATATGTTTGAAAGCCATGACTCTGTCAAGAATATTTGTTTCTCAAACATAAAAATATGGCAAACAAAAACGTTTTACGTCACTGAAAAATAATGTTAAAACCAACATTCCACACGTCCATCCTCAACCAGTAAGAGCTGTGCCGGTGCTTAGTGAGGGCCGTGACCTCCACGTATCACAGAGTGAATCTTTCTTTTTTTGTTCATGGATTTTTTTACATACGTGTACCAACGAAATACTTTAAAAAAGTTTTTTTTATTCACTTCATTTCAGTGTTTTCTAAGGGTGTAACAATGTGTGTTAACAAAAATTACACTGTTGTATACAGCCCTTTTGTACCCTTATTCTTAGTAATACACCATTTATAAACATAAAATAGGGTTCTGTGATATGGAACACCCTTCATATTTTGAGGGTGTGATAAAGGGTGGGGATAGGGCCCTTCGTATACGGTGAAGCGAGGAGAAGTGTTCTCATTTTCGAAGGGTAATCGCCGCACTGGCACCTGCTTCAAACACATTTAGCGGAGGTCTTTTTAGCAACTATGTCGGATAAGTATTACCTGCCGATGAATTTTGCTTGTTGATACTTTCCTTGAACTTGAATATTATGTTTTTCGCGAAATATTGTCAAGAGCAGAGCAACATACATGAAACTGATAATTGCTAAGACAGTCGCCTGCGAATGAGTCTCTTCGTATTGCCCGAGTATATATAACGTGGTGGAGCAGTCAAAGGGTCGTCATTTTTCTTGAGTGGCGCATTGCATCTGTATTTGCTCTTTCTTTCAGTCTAGGATTAACATGTGGTGCTTTTTGCTTGTAAATTTGTTGCTATCCCTCGGGTGTATACATATAGATATCCGTCGGATGCTGCTAATGCTAAGGGTATTGCTTTGACACTCTTACCGTGTTAGCCCTAGAGTAAGTTAGTTTACACCCTTAAAGCGAAATATTTTTAGCTACCTCAACGAACTGTAATTTCTCAATCCCCGGGTTGTACTCTTTCCCTCATGCCATTCAGTTTCGCGAAATTAGAGATATTTATTGTGAAATTGCGAACCAAATAAAAATGACACCAAAACCAATTTCCAAACATACTCCCGCTTTTCAGTGCCGTGACGTCAATGCAGCCGGGCTTGCAGGTCGAGCTCGCGGTCTAAAGAATGGACTATGCCGAGCATCAGTTTTGTGCTGCTGCGCAGGTGCTAGAGCGAGCTTCTAAAGCATTGATTTGACACTATGAAACTGCTTGTAATCAGTTGGGAACAAATGTCATTGCTCAAAGAGCGAACGCCTGCCTGCCACTTGCGTCACTTTTTCATTGTTGCCAGTAGAAACCTTAAGTTTGAAAAACACGGATCAGGGCTAAAATTGCAAAATATATAACTTCGCTGAAAAAGGTTATTTTGGCCTAATATCTGGGTTACTATTTCAACTATGATAGCTGATTTGTTTGGCAAATTTTCCGGCAAATCGGGGACCATAAATAAAATGTCGGAGTAGCCTTTAATGTAGATGGTTGAGAGCGTGTTGGTTTCTAATTTACGATAACGAAAGAAGGACACCGAAGACAAACAGACAACACAGGTTTTCGACTTCCAACAAAACACTTAGGCGAAGTCAAGCCAGTAAACGTTTCGTTGAAAGTAGAACACCTGTGCTGTCTGTTTTCCTTCGATGTCCTTCTTTCGTTATCGTAAATTAGTCTTCTAAGGCTGTACACTTTTTAGTGCGTAGTGTTGCTGCAGTTGTAAGCATCGGTTATTCATGTGCCTAGAAACATAATATTTATAAAAATATATGTACTCATCTTGACGTACTAACTGGTTGCTGATGCAACGATCTGTGTTTTAGTATAGCAAGATCTTTAGATCGAACGTTTTTTCTTACTCTCGAAATTCGCGGGCACGGCTGAGGCGACGAGAAGGTTTCACTGATGCCCAAAAGAGATGCCCACCGTGCCCTCTACATTTATGTCTTTTATTTTTAATGAAGTAGAAAGGATATGATTGTGCTGAACCCGAATTCCGCAAGCTTAAAGTTAATTCTGAGTGCACTGAGCAGGGAAAAATGCGTCTCAGTGTAGTAGCTGAGTTTCGTTTATCTTGTCCGCGTGGCACGGTACGGCGATAAACTTTGCCAACATCTAGCCCAAAGCACAATGAGGATTGGGAACGGCCTAGCTTAAGATAGGCATTTTACCCTTTGGGGCATGGCAATAGAGGAAAGAATGACACACAGCAATCTTTGCATTCGTGATTCTCCCCTCCGATCCAAGATGTCTGGGCTAAACTGTACATTACGCAAGTTGGCCTGCACCCTGACTCTGACCGAGTTTCTACTGCACTCAAGTGTAGAATTTTCTGACTGCTAGACAGGAAAGTGAAACGAAGAATGAAAGAGGATATTTCACGGGGCGAACCAAACGAACCTCTTTGTGTTTGTCTATTGAAGGCGGAAGGAAAGGACCATTCATCGATATAGAGTTTCATAAATATGTATAGCGTAACTGTGGCTATACTGTAATACGTTGTGCGCATATTTTTATTGTCTATTTGGTGCATTTTGCCGTGAAAGTCGCAGGCGCGAGCTGGGGTGAATATCACGCTGGGAAACGTGTGTTGAACACGTCTCCCTCCAGAAGAAACTTAATACCTTTATTAGTTACTCTTTGAAAAAGGAACGAGAGTGCTTTACTGGTTCTTTCTCTCAATAAGTTACTAGGTCATCACTCCGTTACCAAAAAATTAGCTTGATACATGTAACGCCTTGCATGTATAACACGTTACGTACGAGTCTGGTTTGGATTATGTGTTAGTGTCTGTAGTATTGGGAGGGGGGCGGTGAAGCCCTATTAAGTGTGTAATTTGTTGTATTAGTAGCACAGTATTTGAAGATGATGCAGGAAATAATATAGAACGAAATACGCACTTTACATTAAAAAAAAAAAAGGTTCCGCTTCTAGTTTTTACGATATGGCTCTCTTTATGGTTGTGGACTTGCTCAGCCTAGTTTGTGTTTCGTTGTGTACTATGGCTCGCAAAATCCAGCGTTCAGCGACGAAGTGCAATAAAAAAAGAAGAGAGAGTGAACATAATGATTTGTAACAAGAGGAAATCACGTACAAGCTCCAGCATTAAAAGCTCATCGCCACATTGATCAAATTTGTAGCAATGACGGAGGCACCTTCCAGTATGCAGCAGCAATCGCGAGATGATCTAAGAGTTCCCCGTGTCGTAAAGCCCCAGTCACACAAAACAAAATGGGTACGTCCAGAAACATCATAATCAGTTCTTCTTGTCCTTCTGTTTAATATCAGTACGATCTGCCTTATTGTAGATGGACTACTCGCCACAAGAATTACTGGAAGAACCAGAATGTACCCCAAGGAAAAAATGCAACTCTTCTTCGGCACACCACTCCAATTCATGCACAGGGTATGCATAATATTTGGTGTTCTAAATAGAATTGTAAATAGCGCGATAAGAGCGGCCCATTAAATGCTCTGCGAAAACTAAGGAGGAACGGTCGGAAATTCTGAGAATCAGGACCATTGTTCCCAGCGTTATCTTATTTGTCCCTGTCTTTTGACCGGTGTCTACGCTTTCTAGATATCACTTGCAGTAAAGACGCCTTTGAGATAGTCTGTTCTTGGTGATAACTTGTCTTACGTGCTTCAAGCACCGTATAAATAAAAAAAATTATGCTCGTTCCACGTATATTTCCCTACTAAAAATCTGATCGAAGTTTTAGCAACGTCCATTTCTGAGCTAGAAAGGGACGTGGCTAGAACTTCGATCACATTTTTAGTAGAAAAAAAGACGTGGGACAAGCATAACTTTTTAATTTCTGGGCTGCTAAGATCCCGTAGAATGATTTATCTCCGAGAACAGACGATCTGAGAAACGTCTTTAGTCCACCTTTAACTTACCCCAGCTCGCTTTCGATTCGTTTTATGCTCACATGCTCAATTTTCGCTTACAAAAAGCACAATAAAAGACGTGTCTATTGAACGAAATGTGTCACATAAATTCTGGGTCATCACGCCACCTAAGTGTCAAAGGTTATGGTGATGAAACATTAATCAAACGGAAAAGTTTACGAAATTTAGAGTCTACGTTAATATGAGCAAAATTTATATACCTGCAGAGGGGAAAAAAAAAGTCAAGAGGTCTGCACTTTAGCAAAACATACTAATATAAATGCAAAATATTTTCATCGACTCTCCGCCTAGCGTAGGTAGCTGGGACAGCGAAATCGAAGCGCACACATTTGGAATT
The DNA here is from genome assembly GCA_013358835.2 of Ixodes persulcatus. Taxonomy (NCBI): domain Eukaryota; kingdom Metazoa; phylum Arthropoda; class Arachnida; order Ixodida; family Ixodidae; genus Ixodes; species Ixodes persulcatus. Next base: position 89,785 of record JABSTQ010009380.1, read on the forward strand.
CCTTGATAGCTTACGAATGTAAAAAAAAAGTTGACATATATTCCAGTTCATTTATACACAGATATTGGTTTCTAGCAGTCAGTAATATGAAACACGTCACATTTGTGGGTTCTACATGCTAAACCAATGAAGGGCCTCAGGCACGCCCCAGCGAAGCACAAGGGATTAATGCCGACTTTGTGGAAATCTTTTGACGTGAACTGAAGTCTCGGTTACACGGCGTTTTCCCTGCAATAAGGCTCCGTCAGATTACGGACACCCCTGCCGGGATTACAACCCGCCAACTGGGGATGGGGATGGATGGTAAAAACGAAGTGACTTCAGCGTTAATAACAATAATTATTAATATTAACTTCAGATTTAAATTAATATAAACGACCGAATATTACGAAAACTAGGTAGGAACATTTTTCGCATATTAAGACAAACGGGGGCTTTTGCTGGAAGTAGAACTTAAGGAATAGTCGAGTTTCCTGAATTCTTATTTATGTTTTCAATTGATGACTGTGAGCGGCACTTACTGCTTGGCGTCCAGCTCTTCTTCATTCATAGCTGCTTCTTGCAGATGTTCACAGGAAACCTTGGCACATTCTTGAATCAGCTCATTCATCTTAACGATACAAAGCATATAGGGATATGTAAAGCTATATGTAATAAAAAACTAGAATGCGATTTAATGATAATGATAATAATAATAATAATAATAATAATAATAATAATAATAATAATAATAATAATAATAATCAATCAATCAATGTTTTTATTGAAGTGCCCAGGAACAACCTTGCGGTCTTGGTACGGGTACACACAGGAAACATAAAAAAAACATAACACTACACACAACAAACAAACAGTAAACAATAAAAACACTTAAAACAGATAACATATGTCACATCAACTCACTACGGTATTCCACCACGATAGCGAAAGAAAAGGAAAGCGAGAGAATAAAATTTGGTTCTGAGCAACTTAATCAAGTGCAAAATAATAATAATTATAATAATAATCAATCAATGTTTATTAGAGTGTCCGGGAACAACCTCGCGGTTTTGGTGCTGGCACACTTCAAACTACAAATTAATAAAAACACAAGAAACACAATTTTACACAAGACCCAACAGATGCAGAAGGGTAACAAAGATAGGAATTCTGCTGGTGAGAATCATGTGTTCGAAGGAAAGTTGAAGCGTGCAAAGTAAATGCGAAGCAGCGAGACATCTGCAACGCACACATATTGTAAAACCAATAAATTTCACACAGTCGGACATTCAGCACTTTTCAGTACTGCTCAAGCGTGACCAGGTTTACAACAAATTGATTGAAAGCCCAATACCATGAGTCAAATATATATCAAGTACTTCCAAGTGACGATAATAATAATAATAATAATAATAATAATAATAATAATAATAATAATAATAATAATAATAATCATCACCATAATAATAATAATAATTAAAAACTCAATGACAATCATGGTGTAGGCAACACACCTTGCGTAATCTTCCGGTTGCAAAGGCAGGGCTGGCGGCCGGCCGAATTCTTCGCCATTGTTGAGCAGGAGCCTGAGTCATCATATTATCTAGAAGGGGATCATTGAAGTCGAAGCGCTGCAAGACATGCGATTGGTGTACTGCTTGCATTGTTTTCCCACAAAGATATAGACGACAAGATTTAAGAGTAAATACTTCACTGTACTTCGCAACCTTAGAGCGCGTCAAGGTGTTCGTCATCTTTCCTTTGCGTTTTATCACCGAATAATCCAATCAACCGCGGAGTGCTCGCCGATGCCTTTGTTCTTTAAGTCTGAGTCTGTGTGCATGTGTTGGTGCACTCGTCAATTCTGGCTTCGCGCTTTGGCTTATGATGAAACGAAGCACAGACAAAAGAAAACGCTCGAGCAGCCAGGCACAAATGAACACATAGTCAGGAATTGCTCGACAACAATTATGATTCTAAATGTCTTCACACACACACAAAAAGAAAACCATAGGACAAGAACAATATATCTTGTGAGTTCATCCCAATTTTGCTTAAATTCTGTTTTACTTTTTTAAAGTAACGAGCTTACATACAAAAAAAATATATATAAGTATTTCTTAAGTTTTCCTGTTTCTGTGAACAATACAAGCTGGTTACCCCAAGCAATGATTCGTAGTAACATGATTGCTCCGTCAGAAACAGCGCCTGCACTAGTATGCCCAAATCGTCGACCATCCTAGTAGTTACAGTTTTTTTAATGCCACGAAGGATTACCAGCTTTAAATCCATGAACTGACTTTACTTTTCAAAGTAACAGACTGATTTTTGTAAACACTATACAAGGCCTACTATAACATTCCAAAAAGTATTCAAGTTTTACGAGTGAAGTTGCTTGGTAAAAATGTTTTAGGATCTGTAAGCGACAGCTTTACATACGACAACGTAACATGTGCCACGTACTCTTCTGTCTGGAAGCAATGGGAAGTCTTTGACGAGAACAAGCTTCACAATATCTGGTTCAGCAACGATGAGCGATGGCTGTGGTCCTTCAAACGCACTGGAATGAAATGTTTCAACCATACTTAGTTTGAATTTTTTCTTGAACATATGAGCACTATTTGTAACTCGAAATTTATTTACCCGAACAGTTTCCCATACTTTTGGGTCATCTCCAAATCGATCTCGTGGCCTGACTGTAAAATATATGGCATTGTTAGAACGGCGTATTGACTGAACTTTACTGCCCCTACAGCTCTTCACTTATGTTTACTGAATCTCAATAAAACCTTAAACTCCTGTCGAGGAACGAACAAATATTTGGTTTTCGAATGGACCATTAATTTTAGTAGGCGTGATCGCGAACCTACGCTTCAGTGTGTGTATAACCAAGGGCAGTGCATATGCAACAAATTCAGTTTTCACATACAAGCGACGTTAGTACGTCAGTGTTGCTTACTTAAGAAAAAAGTGTATCAAATCGTGAAACAGATACGAAGAACAGTAATTTTTACTAGCAAAAAGAGAATAGTCTGACCACGTGTCACGTAATTTGTACAATGCACAATGAATATTCGCTGAGTCGTTTGCACTAAGTTGACCTTTGTTGTCATGGTACTGATCAGTACGAACCACGGTGTCCGTTTAAAAGCTATTCATTTCAAGAAAAGAAATTATTCATAAGAAACGTTTTGAGGATGTGTATCTTTGCTCCCGCTGTAATATCCTAGAGCATATCAAAGTTTCGTCTCAAGAGCTTTTCAGCGCCCGCCCAGTTTGCGTTGAATATCGTTTTTTATAAAACCGTATTAACACTCGCTTGAATCAGTTAGCAAACACTTATACAAGTGTTTTACCATATCGAATGGATTTCATCATTTGATCGTGACCACCCGGCACGTTTCACGCTAGATACTTTAAGCGGTTATTAATCTCCCTAAAGAAGGCAGCTTTTCCCTGCAAATTATTTGAAGTGGAGCGTATAGGTTTCAGATATATCTCCTAATACTGGGATGTTAAATTCGGCAGCACCCCAGGATGCTATGTTTGTTATGTCCCTTTTGCCCTTAATGTTTTATGAAAGGCCTCGATCGCAAGGACAGTACCGATATAGTTTCTGCAGTTCCTGGCTACTATTCGACCGTATGACCTTTGTTTATAGCTCAGACCAAACAATCAGATAAATAAAAATGACTACATTGTGCTTGCATCAAGTGAAAGCGAGATGTAAGTGCGCCGACCAAAATCAGAACTATGACCGGTGTGCACAAAAGCAGATGCTCAAGCTTTATACACACCTTGGATAGAAACTTCAGCAGTGGTACGAAAGACAAGGATAACTTTTGGTGTACAATGTTTTGGTCTTTCCAGTAGTTTTTGTTTCGAGACAAATACCTGTCAAAAATAAATAAATAGTGTAAGTGAAAAACACATATCAACCCTTCGTTGGAATGTTTCTATGTTTCTGAAAGTCGTCACTGACTACTTTTAGTCGGGACTAGTGGTACAAACTTGAATCCGTCGCTTCTGCAAAGGGATATCAGCTCACTACATCAAGCTTAGACGCTCTTAAAAATATCAGCTCATAGGGGTTCATTTATTGGGCAAAAGAAAGTCAAAGTCAACAAATTCTTATTCTAAAGTGTCAGCTGGTGTGAATACTTAATATTAATAATAATAATAATAATAATAATAATAATAATAATAATAATAATAATAATAATAATAATAATAAGGATAATGATAATGATAAGAATAAGAATAATTTTTGTTGCATGTAAAGTACACATACAAAAACAACCTGCCAAAGCCTCATTGGGCTTGTCTGGCAGCGTCTGGCAGTCAGCAGACGAAACACACACACACAAATAAGTACATAAGCTAAACAAAACAAAATAAAATCCGAAACCAAAGTAAACCAAGGGGGGCGGGGGGGGGGGGGGCGTTACACCTTAAAGGGCAGCTCCGGTCCATACTTTCGATTTTGGGATTATGACTGTTTTTAGTGCAGTCAGCGTCCCTGAATTGCAAGGTGTAATTTTTTTCTCGTTATTGTGCGTAGTTTTAAAGATATCGACGCCTCAAAGTTTTGTTTGGGGCGCGGCCAACAAAACCGAAACTAGCCGCTTGAGGTCCCGGCAACACTGGAAATCAGCCGCTATGTGAACGTGACGTCAGGATCGTTCTCGTTCAATGAGTACGCAGGCCGAGCGGCACCTACCTCTGTTGCGCTAGCCGTCTAAAGATAGAAGCTAAGCTGATTTTGTTTTAATGTTGTATACGTGGTAGTTATCCAGCATATGTAGCAAGAGTTAGTGCGTATACCCAAAAGCTAGCGACTGGAAAACCCGTGAACTCGTACGGTGCCGTACTCGGCGGCCGCCGCCGTGGGTGCGCTATGCCGTACTCGTCGCTTCTATACCCAAAAGCCAGCGGCTGGAAAACGAGTGAACTCGTTCGGTGCCGTACTCGGCGGCTGTCGCCGTGCACTGCGGTCTTCCGTACTCGTCGCTAGGCCTAAATTGTCATCGGGCCTTCGTGGATGGAGCGGCGTTGCTCTACGCCGCGCTGCCAGTGACGTGCAGTACTGGAGGCCCTCTCGCTTTCGCGCTGCGGGTCAGTCCCAGACACGAAGCTTTGAGGCTCTCCCGGCGCGGGCTGCGGCGCCCGAACACACGTGTGCTGGGCTGTACACCTCTGTTGTTTTCGTTCTTTTTTCCTCGGGCGCGTAAAAGCCGAAGTCCAAAGTCCACTCGTCCAACAGTGTTCACCAACACCTTCTTCAATTTCCGGTACGTTGGAAACTTGTGAAAAAGCACCTCCGGGTTGCGCAGCGGGTTGTTTGAGCAGCCCACAGCGCTACAAGTTGCACTCAGCATCTTTCGAGGAGCAGCTGGGCAGTCTTGGGCGCACCGAGTTGCTCGCTAAAACGAGTCTTGGAGTCCACACAAGCAAATAAACAAAAGGTTATACCGAAGCCACACGGGCTACAGATAAAAGCAACGGCTAAACACGCCAATCACAAGCCGAAGTAGCGGTGGTAGCGGCTCAAAGAAGCGCACTCCGCGCAACGTCCGGACCGGAGGAAAAAAAAGAGAACGATACTGACGTCACGGCCCAATGTTGCTTTAGCGATCGGCAACCCGCTGGCCGCCCGCTAAGGAGCAGCGGCTCGCGGCGGGTCGCATTTTTATTATCGGCATTAGTTGAGAATGCGGCGTCCCACGGACGTAATATTTTGGCTGGGGTCGTATTTTGTGTCACTACAGCGATACCAGTAATTTATTTCATTTTGAGTTTTGGCCGGAGTTGCCCTTTAATGTTTCCCAGCGCTTTCTTCAGTTTATACCTTGTTGTGGCATTAATAACACTTGACGGGAGGTTATTAAAGCATGCTGGGACATAGTACAATCGGGTTCTTTTACCATATCTTGTAAAACACCGAGGTGTCCAATAACGCTCTTTCGGTCTCAGATTACGGGCGGGGACGTACGGAGTCTTATAACTGCTTACCCAAAAATGTCTACGCGCGACAGTTTCAATCAATAATGAGTAAAAATTAGGTATAGATAAAGTAGCGAACACATCAATGATTTTATGAAGGCCTAAGTCATAGGAAATGTTAACATAGAACGTAGAATGGCGTTAATTCTGGTTTGCCAACGTTGGGCACAATGACGGTACACAGATATGCCATAACGGATTACACCGTAGCCCAGAGCTTGTATAACAATTCTCCGGACTGATAACGGCATATAGTATCGAATTTTGTACAGCAAGCCATACACTGAACGAATCTTCTTACAAATATGAGCAAGATGGGAGTTCCAGGAACGATCATCGTCAAAACAAATACCAAGATACTTCACAGTTGATGAATATTTAACCGGTTCACGAGCACACGATAAACAATTGAACGCATGTAATATTAAAAAATAGGTACGCCAAACTTTGTTGAAGGGGTTATGAAAACAAATGAGCTGCGTTTTCGAAGCGGTAACAATAATTAAATTAGCTGCAAACCAGTCCATAATTTTAATCGCAGCAGCATGGAGAGAAGAGATTGCATCTAAATAATTGGTAGATCTGGATAAAAATAACCGTACCGTCAGCATATTGAAACAACAAAACTGGCACAGCGTTGTGGAGGTCATTAACATAAATATTGAACAATAATGGACTCAGAACTGATCCCTGCGGTACACCAGCTTTGATTGACGAAAATGTGCTCTGGAAATTCCCAGTTGAAACACGCTGTGGTCGATCGCTTAGGAAGTTTTCAAGGAGTACTAAAAAGGAGCCACGAAATCCTAATTTCGAAAGTTGCATGAGCAAAAGTCGACGGCATGCGCTGTCAAATGCTTTGCTGACGTCCAAAAACAGTGCACAGGCAACCAGATTCTGTTCAAAAAATAAATTCAGTATATGAAAAAAAAAAAAAAATCCTCCACGAGCGTCTGTGTCCCTCGACCTTTAATGAACCCATACTGATTAGGAGAAAGAATACTGTGTTTGTCTAAAACACTTGTCATAGTAATGTACAAATGCTTCTCTAACGCCTTACTAATACACGGCGAAATTGAAATAGGTCGGTAATTTTCTATGTTTTTACGCGCACCACCCTTCAAAAGCGGAGTGACCACCACAGTTTCGATTATATTATAATTCGATTTAACATAACATTATTCAAAAGCGAAACGAGGACTTCAAAATGTCTGCGCAACTCTTTAATTGAGATGCCATCAATGCCCGGAGCCTTTTTAGACTTAAAGACCGACCAACGAAAATTTTTTTCCAACGAGGAGGAAAATCCTTCTCGCCACCCTTCTGATTCCCCCCTCTTCCACTCTGCTATCTCGATGACGGCGGACTTCTTTTTTTGCTGCATCTTAGGGTGGGATAAGCCGGGATAAGCTTATTATCCGGGGTTCACAAGGACAGCGGTGGTGGTGGGGTGGGGGGGGGGGGAGGGAGGGGGGGGGGGTGATTTTGTATCTTTGAGGCCTCAAGTAACGCGGGCGGATCTTTCCTTTTGTCGCATTTCCACTTCTCCGCTTCCGCGAATTATGAATGTGGTAGGTTGGTCCAGTGGCTTCGAGCTCACTTTTTGAAAGGAACCAAAAATAAAAACGAATCAGTACAAGCTGAACTATGCAAGACGCTTGAAGAGAGCCTGTCGTAATGAAAAGGAACTGCTCTAATGCGGTAAGTCGGGTCAGTCGATTCATAATTTTTCACCCCCTTTTGAAACCAGGACCAGCTGAGTGACGCAAGGCGCCGCGTATTGTTCAGGTTGTCCCGGTTTTTTATGTCCTTTCGGCGCTCCTCAAAACGCTCAGTGTTCGGTTTCTAAACGCTGTTTTTATCTTCGCACAGTGCAATGCAATAGAGACTTCTATTTCCAGCAAGCTGCTTTCCGCCATGCTTCCATGTCATCCTCTAGGCCGCGAATGTTTGTGCGCAGTGATTAAACTATTTACATCTAAATTGACAAGCACTATAAACCTCGTACCCTCTCTTAGAAGCAGCATGTTAGTGCACATTAATTCCCCCAGCGTCTTGCCTTCTAATCGTGTGGAAGGAAAATAGAAATATCCCTGGCATGTGCAGAAGGCTAGATTCAATGGTCGCCTATTATTTCTACAAACTTCCTGACAGATTCTTCAATAAGTGAGGTTTTGGTAGAAATTCGTTGCTCGGCCGCAATTTTTTTTTTAGGGGCGCGGGGAAAAAAAAGAAAGAGAGGGGGAAAGCAACAATTTTCGCAGGCTGATTTTTTTTTTTGCGTTTGTGATGTATTTTTGTGTTTAGGTATGCCTTCGTTTAGGGTGCTACGAAATGGCGTAAGCAAGTTTACGCACTTCCCACAAATATTTCAGTGTCACTGCCTCGGGTGCTTTGACTTTACGCACTAGAGCGTCACAGGAGCGAGAATTCCCGCAAAGCAAATACGAGGACCTATTTCTCCCTTTGAATCGATCACTTCTGTGGCATCACGACAAACAAACTTTCACCATGAAATCATAACAATTAATGATTGATGATGAAATTGATTGGGTCCCAACAGTAGAGCCACATTATTTAGGTTGCAAATAAACTGGGCGTCGTTCATGCAATGTGTTTACTTCCACGTTCGAATGTGTTGAGAATGAGTACCCAAAAAGTGCAGTCTGCAGGCTGATTCATGGAGTGGACTGATATCTCCCCAACTCGGAAAAAAAGGGGGGTGGAGAGGAGGGGGAGAGAGAAAGGGGTGGTTGTTGTAGGAAGGTGATAATATTTATTCTCACTCAGGAGAGTCGCCGGTCATTAAAAAGTCGACTCGCTCATAACGGGAATGCCTTTGAAGCCACATATATAGTAACTATGGGCAAAATGTGATATACAGCTATAGGTTATTGAGAAGTTGTGATAGTGCAAACGATGGGGCGCTGTGGAGGCGGATGAAGCAAAGACCTATCTTACGACTGCGCCGTCTTCTAATTCTGGCTTCATTAGAAGCCAGAAGTTCGGTTTGTTTCTTCCACCCTCCTGACGCCAATCTTTCCAATATTGGATAAATCCGGTACAGCGTTGATCGCGCAAGCCCGCGCCAATATTTAAAGGCCTTTATCAAGTTATAAAACAGTCATCAAGCAGAGGTAATAAAGAATAAATACGCACTATAGTGCAAAATGGGACGAACAACCTATGAGAGGAGATATGTGTTTCGTACAGTAATGAAGAGAATAGGGAAAGACACATGATTTATATGTTTCGGAAAGAAATGTATTATCGACGACCTGAACCCTTTATTGCGCAAGCCAATCCTTGTGCAGACACGGGAATGGTTCCAGCAGCCGCGCGATGCCAGAGAACGGCTGCTGGAACGACCCCAGCATACCGTGTCCCCTCGATCTCCCCCGACCGAGCGGCCTCGGGCCTGCAGCTCATGGAAAGAAGCGTTCGGTCGTGCTGAGTCTCGCGGATTGAGCGTGCCCGCGTCAACGAGGGTAGACACATGGAAGTCTCAAGGTCGTTGTGGCGCTCGCAGCTAGCCGCTCATTTTGCGCTTCTTGAGGATTATCCCTACAGGAAAAGCCGACACAAAAGCAGCCCCTGCCGTCACGTGACTTTTGGGAGAGAGTGAAAAAAGGAGGGGCGCGAGGGGCATTTTCCTACCTTGCGGAATATGGTTTCGTAGGTCGGTCTTTAAGGCTAAAAATAATCGGCCTAAAGTCGTTTTGGGACAATAACGGCAAGAAAGCCCTTATTGAAGAGCCGATTAATGGATTTTAGGTAATCTATTTCATAATGATCACTTTCCACTTTCTACCTCACATCCATCACGGTCAATAACATTAATCCGAAGAAATTCTATTTTTACTTCAAGTGCTTTTTAATTATTTTAGCCGGCGGTGAGACATCCCGGTATATTGTTATTTTATGTGTACTTATCTAAGTAAGCCCTCTGCGATAAAGCAAGCCGAATAAAAGGAGTTACTTTGGTTATCAAAAGAACTCACTATTTAGTGGCGTACCAAATTTTTTATAAATAGGGGGGTGCAAACCTGACCACCCCTCCCCCCCCCCCCCAGGACCGGGGGGGGGGGGGGGCGGTGCCCTTGGTATCCCTTGGGCGCCGCCGGCCAGTGTTTGTCCTGCCCAGTGGCGGCTGTTTCAGAAGAGGCAACACACATGCCATGCTCCTTGCTCCCCCCCCCCCCCCCCGGTCCCCGGTTGGTACATCCATGTCACTATCCCCAGGATACAATTATTCAGGTTCCTGATTTTCGCCTACGAACACGACGTTGCTCCTAGCTAAACAACTAAGAATTAAATTCGCGAAACAAAAAAAGAAAAGCTGCGCCCAAGTGTTTTTTGTAACGAATTTCTTGGCTGAGACAACATGGCTGCTGATCGTTTTCTTACAAATCGTTTGCCTTTCCGCCTATCTAGAGAGCGAATGTAGAAAAGCGAGGACGACGATGACCCTAGACGGTTAACGGACAAGCAGCTCCATCTGGTGAATACACTAAGTAACGGAACTCACCTAGTTGGTCAAAAGCACGCATCTTGCTGTTTCATGCACAATGCTAATCAAGATGTACACTCATAGATGTCGCATGTAATAACATTCGAGGCTGTTATGCAAATAAAACGTTCAAATATGTTCAAACAACACCGTTGACGCGTCTGCAGAAACTTTGGTTTCTGGTTTATAAAAACAAGACCACAAAGAAATTGAGAGGGAGGGAAAGAAAAACAAAAGTATCGTCATGAGAATGGACGACAGAACGGTCAAACGTAGTCGTAGAACAATGCACTTTTACAACACCGACAAAAAAAACTTACATGTACAGCAGGGTGAAAGCCAACAAAACCACAATCATCCAGTTTGGCAGAATGTAGTACCCGAGCAGCTCCATGGCTCGCCACTACCCGCAAGCAGCGAAAAGAAACACGCACACGCGTCGGAGTCCTGGGCGTTTTCAACTCAAGCGTACTGTTATCCAAGCAACGAAACGGACGAGAAAGAAGGGTTGGGGGGAAGGGGGGGGGGGGGGGGGGGGGGGACCGATGCCGCCGAAGCCCTTTGTGCTCGTGTAGCGCGCTGTTTTCTGACTCGAACATCCGCTTGATCTGCGCACGGGCACTTCGAGCCATTTCCTTTTATAGAGTTTTGTTAGTAGCGGCTCAAGGTTTGCGGCGCTCGGCTACGCAGCGTCGCGCTTCCTAATATGACTTAGGTTTGACGATGAGGGCGAAAAGTCGCCCCTAGTGATGCCTTCTTTTCGACAGAGTTACCTCCATGTGAGACACTGTTGAGTAGCAAATGCGCTGAAGCGGTGGCTCGCTCGCGCCGTAGAGATGTGGTTGTGTATCGGGGGGATCAAGTTGATCAAACAACGACAGGGGTTGTTTTGAAAGTTTAACAACATCTTGTGAGAAACTTTTAGAAGATTGAACATTTTGGCAGGCACGCTTCAGTCGGTGTATTCATTTATTTATATTTTTACCCCCAGGGTCGAGGGCGTTACAGTTGCAGAGAGGAATAGGAATAGAGAAGAGAAAGACGAAATCATACTTTCTTTGCATATCAAAACTTTTTTAATGTGCTACTCAGTTTGCTTTTTTTACATCTACGTCGTATAGATAGCAAGTGACAACTAAAATTCGAGAAAACACTCTGTAATATGCGCACTAAAGCGCAACTGAAGCCATGCAACTTATTTTAAATCGGGGATTATGGTAGTGTTGAGAAGGAGATTCAAACGTCGTGCCCCCATTGGTTAAATTGAGAACTGCACCGATGGGGTCAACAACAACATAGATGATTTGCTCGTGTTTTCAAGCAGGTCTCGGCTCACGCAGTCGAACTTTGCGTCAGCGTCAGGCCGGGGTTCATGTTCAATCAGTGAAGCCGAACGCGGGCGCAGCACTCCTGGATTTTTTACTTCATCTTTCACGACTGAGCGCTGTGCAATATTGACCACGGGTCTTGCCCAACCTTTGCCTTCCGCTCAATCGGGAAAGATGAAGTAAGTATTCGGTGCACATGCCTTGTGTTGGTAAACACAGAAATCTGGGGAAAATAGGTTGGACGTAGCGTCCTTTATATTTCGATTCACCTCGCCAGTAGATCGCTGAACGCCAGAACAATCCTGAAACACCGTGGAATCTACCTTAACATTCAAACTAATTTCTAATTTCATGTCCACTTATGCATTTCGCACACCAAGATATATCTATCCAATATTGTGCCTGAGAGAAATACATTCTATCACACTTCTAACTTTAATGACAGTCTAATTTTGTTGAGAATAACGAAAAAAAAAAAAAAACGATGATCTCTTGTTGCTAACTTTCTTGCGCTCTAAACTTCAATGTCTCACGTTGTGCCACGTATAAGAACTAAAGCTCCGGGTTTGATTACATTACATATGTCGTGAGGCCTATATAAATATCTGGGTAAACTTTGCGATTCCTGGCAGAGATGCGCCAGACCTCATGGTCTAGCACATCTCTGGAAGTATAATAAAGCGGCAGAAGCGGATCTCCCGCTGTAAAACGAGCCGGAAAGACCGACGCCTCCGCATAGGAAGTTAAAACTTTCACCGAATGTGTACTGAGCAGGTTAGTTTTACCTAGTGCCCAGGGGCGGATCCAGAACTCCGTTTGGGGGGGGGGGGGGGAGCTTTGTAAGGATACTATTCTCCAGTCTTGTACACGTTACTAAAAGTAATCGATTACAATTGCTATTACTCTTGGCTAAAAAGTATTCGATTAGATTACTTGATTACTTGAGAGCAAAAGTAATTGGACATTACTTTAAGAAGTAACCGTTACTTTTCCGATTACTTTATTGTGTGAAGACTTACATCTTTAGCGCTCATAACAATTGTTAAGAATGGAACCTTCGGCAACCTTCTTCCGAGTTTCAACGCTGCCGAAACGAGTCACGACGTGTTCAGGATAGTCGCCCGCCTGTCGGAGCCTGCCCAAAACGAGTCCTCAACGCGCCCGTGACGTCAACGGGACGTGTGTGTGTGTGCGTGTGGGTTCGTGCGCTCCGGAAGGGGAGAGAGGCATGACCTAACTGCGGAGAACCATGGCTACGACACACATCTGGCTACGACGCGGCGGTCTTCGCTGCAACGCACTGGGCGGCGGTTTGCTACTCGCACCTGCTGCCCTGGCGGAGAGTGAGGGAGAAAACGGACCCTATATAAGGCGGAGCGTGAGGCTGCTCCGTTGTTCTCTCGGATTTGACGACTGTATCGCAACCATGTAATTAAACCGTTCGTTACGTTACCAATTCTCCCACCTCCACTGGACCCCTGTGTTCTTCACTTCGGGGAATGGTCGTCGTCACGAGCCAGGAAGCCTCCGGACGTGCGGCTTAAACCCCGCCTCGAACAAGTGGTTGGCAGCGGTTGGGATCGGACCATGCGACATCGTGCTACATCTGTGGGTGAGCGTTTGGACTTTGCTTTGAGATTCGCCAGGCTTCAGATTATGGGTAATTAATTTTGAACTGCTGGGGATCCTTAGTGTTTGACTCGTGCGCTAGGTTTGTGTACAACCTCGCGACAAGTTTTATAGCAAAGCCAAAGCTAAAGAGCAGCGATCATGGATCTGAGGAGGTTACTGAGAACAGATTTACTCTGTTTATGTGAAGAATTGGGTGTGGAGGTGGAGCAAAAGATGAAGAAATCTGAGTTCAGTAAAGCAATTCCAGAGAGCGCGGAAGCAGAGGAAATTAAGATGGCGTGGAAACTACTTCAGAACGCTAAAAGTGAAGCTGCAGCGAGAGAGGAACGAGAGCAGGAGCAGGCTGCAGCGAGAGAGGAACGAGAGCAAGATGCAGCGAGAGAGGAACAAGTGCAGGCTGCAGCGAGAGAGGAACGAGAGCAGGCTGCAGCGAGAGAGGAACGAGACCAGGAGCGAGCGCTGAAAAGGCTAGAGCTCGAAATTGAACAACAGCGATTTAACTCGCAGAACAGTAGAGTTGGGGCTCCGGTACGAGCAAGTGAGACCGAGTCGTATCAAATGAAGAAGCTCCTGCAACCGTTTAAAGTTGGGGAAGACGTGGGCCTGTTCTTAGTTAACTTTGAGAGGACATGTGAGAAGTTGAGCTTCGCCCCAGAAACGTGGCCACAACGGCTTTTGACTTTGTTGCCCTGTGAGGCTGCAGAGGTTGTCGCGCGCCTTAGTGCTGGAGACGCGGACGACTACGACAAGGTGAAGTCCAGCCTTTTGAAGCAGTACCGCCTTTCTGCCGAGGCGTTCCGTCAAAGGTTTAGAAACGCATCCAAAAAGAGCAGCGAGGGCTACTCGGAATTCGCGTACGGGCTTAAAACCAACTTGATAGAATGGTTGAAGAGCGAGGAAGTGTACGAAAGCCGAGACAAGGTAGTCGAGTGTGTGTGCCTCGAACAGTTCTTTCGTAGCATTCCGCAGTCAGTCAAGCTCTGGGTGCAGGATAGGGTGGGAGTCGACTCTGTCGAAAGGGCCGCTGAGCTAGCCGAAGAGTACGCAACGCGTAGAAAGCTGAGCGGAGAGGAAAGCGAACCCGGCCGGAGCGATCAGCGCAAGACCTTCCGACAGGGAAACGGCTCGCGAGAAAACGGGCCCGAGAAGCCCGAAGCAGGAAAAAAGGTCCCAGAAAAGAGCGCAGAACACTCGAACGGAGACGAGGCGCGGAAAAGCCCAACAGGGCAGTTCGAGGCAAGGAAGCCGTTCCTGTGCTACAACTGTCAGGAGCCGGGACACACAGCGGCCAGATGTAAGAAACCGCGGGTTGTGTTCTCGTACGTGAACGATAGTGACAAGGACCTGAAGCTTCTTCGTCCCTATCTTCACGAGCTCCAGGCAAACGGAAAGCCGTGCAGGGTGCTTCGGGACAGTGCAGCGACGATGGACGTTGTTCATCCGCGTATGTAACGACCTCCGATTTTACTGGAAAGGTAGTTTGGATCAAGCAGCTGCTCGAAAAGCACAGTGTCTGTCTGCCTATGGCGACGGTAGGGATAACTGGCCCGTTCGGAGAGCTAGTGACAGAGGCGGCTGTCTCGCAAACAGTCCCGTTGGAGTATCCTTATTTGTTTTCTAACCGGTCAGATTTCCTGCTGCGCGAAAGGGGTCAACAACTGGGAGAAGGGCTAGTTCAGTCGTGTACGAGGTCCAAATCGCGTCAGGTCGCCCCTTTGTTGACGAGTGATCCAGAGCCAGAGGCAGCTGACGGGGAGCAAGCACTCCCAGAGTTGGAGGCAGAAAACCGGGATGAGAGGGACCAGGTTGTAGAACAGGCTGACCTCGTAGCACTAGAAAGCGTACGCCGTCCCAACGCTCCGGCGAAAAAGGCGGAGGAAGACGGGATCAGTGAAAGATCTCTCGTAGCTCCGGCGTCACGTAACTTTAGTCCTCTGCTACGAGTAGACAGAGTGTCTTTGACAGCCGAGCAGAAGAGCGACCCTAGTGTGTCAGGGTTTCGCGGTACAGCTCAGGAGATTGCCAGGACCAATGTGACGGGGCATGAAAAAGGCGGATTGTTTTATCGGCGCTATAAGGACCGCATTTTCACGTCTAGAAATCACGTGAAAATCGATCACTATGACTTCAGCGTAAGAAAAAGGAAAGGCAAATTTAACGGCAATGCCGATGGGTTGAGCAGATTTTTCTGACATCACGAAAAAACAGTAGGCATGATCTCAGAGGTCTTCGTCATCCACGGGAATGAGGATCAAAGTGGGGGCACTTCGTTAAAACCCCAAAATGACCTCACAAATTGCGAAGAAGTTTTTGTCTTTTGTATTTTGTTTATTGTGACCTCGTTAGAAAAATGAGTTTTGTTTTGGCGACAGCGGGTCAAATTGCATTGTTTTGGCAAATTTTGGTAATCCGTAATTCAGTCTGGCGGGTCTCTGGCGAATTCCGAGCGTTTGACTGCGGTGTGGCGTGGTGTTGTGGGGGACGTTTCCGCTGATGCCTCCGTTGTAAGAGGTTTGGGAGTTTGTTTAGTGCTTGCAGCGTCTTCTCAAGGCCTACTCCAAGCCCACCTCTTCAGGCCAGCGATTGTACCACCGGCCATTCGAGGTTTCCCTGGCCCCGGAGGGGCTGTTAAGAATGGAACCTTCGGCAACCTTCTTCCGAGTTTCAACGCTGCCGAAACGAGTCACGACGTGTTCAGGACAGTCGCCCGCCTGTCGGAGCCTGCCCAAAACGAGTCTCAACGCGTCCGTGACGTCAACGGGACGTGTGTGTGTGTGCGTGTGGGTTCGTGCGCTCCGGAAGGGGAGAGAGGCATGACCTAACTGCGGAGAACCATGGCTACGACGCACTTCTGGCTACGACGCGGCGGTCTTCGCTGCAACGCACTGGGCGGCGGTTTGCTACTCGCACCTGCTGCCCTGGCGGAGAGTGAGGGAGAAAACGGACCCTATATAAGGCGGAGCGTGAGGCTGCTCCGTTGTTCTCTCGGATTTGACGACTGTATCGCAACCATGTAATTAAACCGTTCGTTACGTTACCAATTCTCCTACCTCCACTGGACCCCTGGGTTCTTCACTTGGGGGATGGTCGTCGTCACGAGCTAGGAAGCCTCCGGACGTGCGGCTTAAACCCCGCCTCGAACACAATGAACTACCTCCAACCTCGAAACCTTGCTTGTCACAAAGACCATGTAGGGGAAATATGGGACCTTGACGTGTGTTTGAACTGGCTTTGTTATATTTTGCATCCGCGTTAGGCATCCTTCGGTTCTAGTTCTCCTATGGGCTGCGAGTAAGTACCGTACGCAGGAGTTTTATTTTTTATTTCTGTGTGTGTGTGCGAGGGGGCTAGTTCGAAACAAAGCTACATTCTGCTCCCTCAAACTTCGCCCTGATTGGCCTTTGTCACGCACTGGGGCTTTTCCGGGGCTTCCCAATCCCAGTCCCAGCTCGAAAAAAAAAAAAAAAAACGCACATTGCATAGAAACTAACATACAAAGGGGTTGACCTCGTTTCCAACAGATCCGCAAAAATATTTTTTTTTGTTCGCAAAAAGAAGCAAATTAGATTTTTTTCATTTCAGAAAAAAAAAAAAAAAAGGCTGGCTACACCCCCCCCCCCCCCCCCCGTTTCTTCTTTAGATAGCGTTGTATTGAAATTATTTCTTTTATTTTCGTTGGGCAACGCCTGACGTGTTACAGGACGTTTTTATATTTTAAAAATAAATCCTGCCAGTGAAGGTCAGATTGAGCGCATCCGAATAAGGCAGCTCAGCCTACTTCAGTTGAGTGAACGTATTTCAGAGAACGCTCGGTTCTTAGACTCGTAGGTGAGCTTTTCTCCTCATCCGTCAAAAGGCCGGTGAGCTTTTATCCGCATCGAACAGTTTTGCGATGAGCTTTTTTCCGGTGAGCTTACCTCCGGTGAGCTTTTCTCCTGTGAGCTTTTCTCCGCCATCCACAGTATTTATTCCACCGAAAACATTGGGTTGCTCTACAAAGCTTACGTTGAAAAGCACAAAATGAAATTGACATGTAGTTTTGAAGTGACATAATGATATAAACAGGAAGAATCAGCGCGCTAATGCGCTAGTCAAAATATTTTCGGAAGTTATTGAGCGTATCCTACACAAATATGCGCCGAGAAAAAACAAAAAAAAAAAAAAAACACACCGCCAACGTAGTAGTTATCCGTTTACCAAAAAGACAAACACCTCGTTAACAAGTTTGAATACGGGTGTCTCCTCGAACACAATTGGATGCACTGGGCCGGCGCCCGCAGCATTGGCTTTACGGGTTCCTCAGACGAATTCCAATTGGAATTTTCTTTGCTGTGATGACTCCGTATCCCTTATGGCGCGTTCACACTGGAAGCGGATCCGCAACCGCGAAGCAGATCGGCGCGTTTCAACCGCAAAGCGGCTGGGATCAAGCGGTTGGAGCGCGTTTTTGCAAACCGCTTCTGGACCGATTTGCCCCAACCGCTTTCGCGAACCGCAAAGCGGCAACCAATCGCAACTTAACGGTGACGTGACGTTGGTGGCTTTCGAGACATAGTTGGCATCTGTAGCTGGTGAGGCATCCAAAGCGCTGTAGTCCTAGCGTTGCAGGAGACAAATCAACGAAGAAACGTGATATTCACTTTCATCACTTGAATCCGCGGCGAAAAGAGTTGGCTAGTCATCTTAACGGGCTTCGCTCTGGTGATTTGGTTCTGGTCAAAGTTTTTCATTATTCGGGTTGTCAAAGCCCGTCACTGGCTGCCTTTTTAGTCTTTGTGAGTCATGGCTATTGTTGGCGTGCTGACGCAGGCATCCCCACTGGACAAAATGATTTTGCCTCGTGCAGCTCGCCAGCCGTCTTAGTCCTGAAACATTCTAAGAGTTTGTTGTTGTTAAACATCGCGAAGCACTTGCAATCTCTTACATGTATGGCTGAGTGTCCCGCTGGCGACGACTTTAGAGATAAGGCGTGTTCTCTTAGGCGGTCGTTGACGCATCGCCCTGATTGTCCCAGATACACTTTCCCGCAAGTAAACGGTATCTCGTACACCACTCCACACTGGCGCTGCACGTATTTCTTTTGATGTTTAAGTGAGAGAGAGTTTTCATGCTCAAGTACAGCGTCTCGAGGCATCTAGATACCCGAATTCAATTTTGTTCGACGTCGCCAAGTCCATGATACTTCCAGCGAACGATGAGACAGCTCAAGGGGCAAGAACCACAGACCAGCAGTGATACCATTCTTTCATCGAATATCTCACAACCTAAAGAAGATCACATCAAGGTATCAAGTCAAGGTTGTACTTTCACACCGGAAAAACTAAAGCGGTTGTGTCCAAGGATTAAAAAACGCCAAATACAGCAAGCCGAGTGTAATGTTAAATATCAAAAGAAGTACAGTCTCAGAAAAAAAAAAAAGAGTATATTCTTACACCCCTTGTTCCCTATACGACAACTTCAGTTCGACGTAGAGCGCACTGACGTCGAACAGATGGCCTCAACTTTTACGAGGGGCTTGAGAACGGTGATATATACTTCATTAAACAGCTAAAGTACGTATCAATGACTACAGAAAAAAAAACCCACTGAGGTTTTGCAGTAAGGCCAAAAAAACCTCGATTACTTTTTTTTTTTTTTGTCAGTAGCACGTACACCCGTGAGCGATATGAAGGTGAACAGCCCTCTTCTTGTTTTTGACGCCCCTGCAAGTTTTGGAACAAGCTGTGTTCCAGAAGAGGGCTAGAACGCGAAGTTTAGACCCTTGGCCACGTACCGTTTGAGACGCTGAGAGTTAATAGAGCTTTAGGGAGCCGTAAAACAGGGAAGAAGCCAGGTAAGGTGTTCTCCTTCATATTGCCGGCGGGTGTACATTAGCTATTTTAATAAGTTGTACCCCTCGGCTATCAAGCCGCTCCTGAAAGTTGGTACTGTCGGTTCGATGTCAGTGCGCTGTACGTCGAACTGAAGGTTTGGGGTGTGGTATATGGGACAAGGGAGGTAAGAATATACTTTTATTTTTTTCTGAGAGTATACGTGGAGCGCCAGTGTGGAGTGATGCACGAGATACCGTTTACCAGTGGGAAAGTGCTTGTGGACCAATCAGGACGATGTGTCAACGACCGCCTAAGAGAACACGCCTTATCTCTGAAGTCGTCGCCAGCGGGACACCTAGCCATACATGTACGGGATTGCAAGTGCTCCACGATGCTTAGCAACACCAAAAACCTTAGAACGTTTTAGGACTAAGAGGGCTCGCGAGCTGTACGAGGCAAAACTCATTTTGTGCGGTGGGGATGCCTGCGTCAGCGCGCCATCAATAGCCATGACTCACGAAGAACTCAATTACCTCAGTCTTACGCCGTGAAGCACTGCGACCTTCTATGTCCTTTAGGTTCACACTCTTCCCAAACTTCGCCTTTGTCGATTTTATCAGCATCTCTGTTTTCGTGGCTTTTTCTTTTTCTTTTTCAAAGAAAATAATTTGATTATTTTTTTATTTAATTTTGGGAATGCATTACTAACAACTAAGTACCCTTAGTAATTTCACCTTTAATGGTGTAGATGGAATTCACTTAACGTATGAAGTATGTTTTTGTAGAATTTTTCTCTTCTTTTTTTGCATTTTGATAGCACTGAACACCTTCCTTCTTATTCTCTTTAGGGAGTACTAAATGTCAATTGTCAGCGCTCTTTCCTGCATCCCTCGTTTAAGAGCGCGACCTTCACGAGGCCTTCACGAGTGAGGTCACGAGTGAGTGATTTCTGGATCGAGGAGGGAGGGTGGGGTAGGAGGAAGAGAGGAGAATGAGATGAGGCAACACCACCTAGAGCTGAAGGCCGCAGCGCTCCTCCGGTGACGTCACACGAGTCGGCTGGCGAGCGCCGCGGAAAAGTGCTGCACTGAAGGCGTCGCGCATTGATTTACCTGACGTAGCATGCCATTTTGTATTGACCCAAACGTTTGTTAAATGGTAAAACAGGATTTATAAATTTCTACATGACTGAGAAATATATTTTGCTACACGGGCAGCATATTAGGACGTACAATTATTGTTATGATATGAAAGAACAAGGTTAACAACGTTTTGAGAGAGATGGGTTTTCGTTTTAGGCATCCAAATCTTGGGTGTTTTAATTATCTCTAGGAGTGAGAAGACACAAACAAACAAAAAATAAATGCCCTGAAACGTTATTGTAAGTGATGGGACCCACCAAAATGCATAACAGCAACGATCAAGTTTGTGATGACATGTTTGGTTACTGAATTCGTATGTGAAGCTAAGGAAAAGAAGATTATTAAAAAAAAATGTGGACTTTTGGAGCACAAAAAATGTAATGTGTTGAAATGTATTTTTTACCAGAAGTAAACACATGATAATAAAAACAAAACTGCAGGCGAACTGGGGAATGTTTATCATAAAGTAATTAATCAGAGACTGAGACACGAAGACGAAAAATTAAACGCAGAAAAGACAAAAAAAAAAAAGAGGGAAAGACGCCGCCTAGATCGAAGTGCACAAGTTTTGATTTAACCGAGTGCAGGCAAACTTAGCAAACTTAAAGCATAATTTTCAGTAAGGGACACATGCAGCTGTGGGAGCTTCATGCACACATCTACCCGCGTTCATTCACACTACGAATAGATGATGTGAATATAAGCTCTCTCACCTTTGAAAGCTTCAAATTGTATATTCTCGTGTATCCATACTTCCTTCTTGTATCCATCTTGACGCAATTCAAACACAAGCAACTTAGATGCCGCACTGTAGCTTTCGCGACACTAAGACACAGCACATGTACGGCATGTAGACTTTAATGCCGCTTCGCAATAATAATGCTATGAGAACTGTTGCACTGAATATAAAATAATTATTTAGATTTTAGGGTTTCACAATTTCTTTTCTTTGACTTGGAATTAGCCTCATAACCTTTTCGTTCACCCTTCCACAATAGTTTTTCAGCACAATGTTCGCGCTGCACCAGAACAAGTTCTTCAGCACGAGCTCACTTGTGTGTCCTTCACATGCGTCGAAGTAAGAAGTCTCGTTGGTAGACAGCAGTTCCATTGTAAGCTCGCTGACGAACTGACGCTGGATCGGAACCTTCGGAAACTCTGCCTGTTTGGAGAGTTCTTGAGTAACCACGTAATTTTGTGTCACGGCATTAACGGCGAACATAGTTGAATAAAAGAGCCCCCCTCGATCCAATTCCTTGAAAAGAGAGTAGTTCTCCTGCGCAAGTGAAACTGTCGCCGTCTTATCTTCTTCAGTAAGCGCCGCCCTGCATTTTTTGACATTTCGGCTTTTTCAAAGCGGCATAAACGGCGTACCCTGCCACGTAGACTAGGACTGGGAGGGTCTAATTTAGCGGTTGTAACACTGCCTCTTCTGTAACAATAATATGTTGCAGCTGGGCCGTGGCGTGTGTTCTTGTTTTTCAAG
This sequence comes from Ixodes persulcatus, assembly GCA_013358835.2. Classification (NCBI taxonomy): domain Eukaryota; kingdom Metazoa; phylum Arthropoda; class Arachnida; order Ixodida; family Ixodidae; genus Ixodes; species Ixodes persulcatus. Next base: position 111,678 of record JABSTQ010009380.1, read on the forward strand.
CTCCTCCCATCGCTCGTCTTCACACGGGGTTTTCGGCAACGTACTCTGCAGTCGCAGCTTATTTTCACCTTCATAAAACTGCCTTATAGATATGCGATATTGCGAGCCAGCCAGCTGCCTGTACTTCCCGAAACGGTCTTCCAAGCTATCAGTCTGAATCTCCCAGCAGGACATAGTTCAGCCCGAGTTCAGTGAAGCAGTAATCGGTGATCTCTACAAGTGCACGGGTTGTTTGACGGAGTGCTCCGTGAGTCTCCTTGGTTAGCGTGCCACTGGTAAGGTTCTCTCTCTCCCATACGTCAAGCCAGGTGTCAAGCCAGTCAAAGAGACTGCACAAAAATGCACATTGGGATCGTCCTCTGCAGAAGTCACTGGTTCTTGAAAGTCGTCTCTGAGTCGCGTTCCTTTGTTCGGCGTCCATGTTAAAATTTCCTTCAGATTTCGAGACCTCGACGATTTCATTGATTCCTTTAATAATATGCACCACAGATATAGGAACAAGAGGGGGACATAGAGCGAAGGCTACAGGCTCCTGACTGTGGTTTTGAAAACGGGAGCTTGCACTACAAAGATACGTTTCTAAAATTAAAAGCGAGAGCTAGCTTGTGCTTGTCGCCTTTGCTGCCACGTCAGCGTAAAATTCAACGAAATAAATTGAATAATTAAAAAAAAAAAAAACAATGTGAAAAGATATGAGAGTTCTCACCCTAGTATGCGTCGATAGAACCAGGTTTTTTCGAGGAATTGCCCGCACCCATACTTTTCGCAGTTCTAAATCCTCTGGGAACTTAAACACAGGCACTTTCTTCGACGACGTTTCATAGTTCCCATGGCACCCAGCGACACAGCATTTATGAGGCATGGCTAGCCCGAAAGCCGCCCGTAACTTGACAACCAGTTCGCGTACTCCCGCCGCGAGACTTGTGCAAGCCGCCGTGCGCAAAGGAGGCAAAAATTGTTCATTGCGCAACTGCCCCGGGAGAACCCTGGGGTCGGAGAAAGCTAAAAACAAAAACAAAAAAAGGCCGGAGCATGCGCCACTTGGCGTCCTCGCGAAAACACATATAAGAAAAAAAAAAAAAAGAGAGTATGCGTTGCGGAGAAGCCTTCCTCTCAGGTCCTTCCACTCGTCGTGAATCTGTGACGTCACAACTCCGAGCGCTGCGGCCTTCGCTCTAGGGGGTGTTGGACGAGGAGGACGGAAAAGGGGGAGGAGTGGAGGAGAGTGTACGGAGGAGGAGGAGGGGCACTTTCCTCTCCGTGCCCTTTCTTCTTCCTCCTCAAGAACTGTGCTGTAATTCGGTATTACAGGGAATCGTCAAAGATTTTCATTTTTTTTTTCATTCCTAGTCGTTTTGCGCTTTAATACATTAACAGTCCGCGCACCACGATCCACCAGTGCAGCTCACTACTCCGAAAATTATAACAGAAAACGACGAGCGGGGAAACCGGCCCTCTATCACAAAAACCAGGTCAGCTATTCACGCGGGAAGGGTCCACTTCAAAGAAAAGGTCGGGAGCATCCTCTTATGAGTCAGCAAGGCACGACTAGCTGGGCTTTGCTTGTGGGTGAAGTCGGGGGTATCGCAGGCGTTTTTGCGGGTCCCTGTCTCCTTTTTCGCTAACTGAACTCGGGATGCGTGCGAGCAGCCTGAAGAAAAACCTTGAGTGCCAAAAAAAGCTAAATTTTGGCATTGAATCGGGGATTAAGCTGAATTTTGGATTGTAAAACAAGGTTGCCAAAAGCAACTCTCAAAAGATCACGCGTGATCGTTGAGAAACCGGCAACCGCATCGTGGTGTGTCTGAACGGGGCCGCTCGCGAACCGCATGCGCAACCGCTTTGCAAACGCAGCTCAACCGCCAGTGTGAATGCGCCATTAGGAAATTGGAGAGAGACCCGCATGGCGTGTATTTTAAGAACAGTCGGCGGACAATCATTAACTCATCCCGTTGTTTCTCTAAAAAAAAAAAAAAAGAAAAAAAAATGAGGTTGAGGCACACACTTATAAAGATAACATTCATAAGGGTCTCAGACCCCCAGCCTATAATATTTCAAATGGCCTCACTCCCATTGGTGAGTATATGAAGGTATAAGGTTTAAAAACGCAAACAGACAGGGATGATAGGAAATAACACAAATGACAGGGACAGGCGCTATTCTCAACTGATTTATTGCAAGACCGTTCAATTCTTATATTCACAACTCATCTGCCCTTTACATATCAAACAACGTCAACAGCCAATAAACACTTTACAGACACCCATCTAAATAAGTCACTTCTTTATCTCGGAGCCTAACAGATGTCACGCTGACGCACTTGTCATTCTTCTTTTTAATAAAGAAGGCCTCTATAATCTCCCGCTTTGTTTTTTCTTTCGCTTTAGTTTTCAAGAACAATGTTGACTCCAAACGCGGTTCGCAGCCACAACACTTACAATGCTCAGACAGAAAACTCCCCAAATTGTTGGGTACACGGGAAAGAGTTGAGCACGTTGGGTAACACATACTTAGGGAAACCAGCTGAACAAACCAACCATACAAATGAGAGGAGAACGTGAGCGGCTGAATGCGTCTCTCACGTTCTCCTCTCATTTGTATGGTTGGTTTGTTCAGCCGGTTTCTCCTAAATATGTTGGGTACAGATAGTTTGTGTTCTCTTGCCCTGTCATTGAAACAGCGTCCTGTTTGTCCTATATAAACTTTCCCGCAACTAAGCGGTATTTCATAAATGACATTAGTGACACAGTCAGTATATTGGTTTACATACTTCTTAGAGCACAGAACTTTTTTTTTTTTTTTTTTTTTGTCATCATCGGACATATCTTAGCCAGTTTGCAGGGAGCAGAAATACAATGTTAACATTGTATTTGCCGGCAATCTTTTTTATGTTTTGTGAAACTCTGTGCATGTACGGAATGATATGCACTCCTTTTATCTTTTTGTTTTTATGCTACCGTTCTGTTGATTTTTTTGTTTGATTTTATGAAGCAGGCTTTTACAGACACGAGAAATCAGCCATGAAGGGAACCCTGCATTCCGTAGCCGTTTTATCTGTATATCAAAGCAAGTCGACATTTAATGATTACAGCTTTTTGCGAATGCTGCCTGATGGCAGGCTATAGCGATTCCCCGCTTAATGAGCTTAGACTGAGCACTGTCAAACGTCACCAGGCGTTTTTGTGACCGCGGTTTATACATCCAACAAAAATGGTCTCCAAAAAAATGGATCATAAGATCTAAGAATTGGATGCGCTTGTCATCTGGCATCTCCCAAGTGAACTCTAGACCTACTGATGCCTCTGTGAAGGCTCTAACAACCTTCGCAGCAACTTCATCAAATTAAAATCAGTATCTAAAATTACAAGAAAATCGTCAACATACCTGAACGCCTTTACTATATGACGGTACTTAATCCCTTCGGTAGCCTTCAGTAGTAGCAAGCAGACGGAGCCGCCGCGAGGGCTCGATAAGCAGACGAAAAACTCACCTCGGCATGACGTGTCTTGGCGCACTGATACGTACAACGAAGCAAATATACCCACGTGGTTTCTAGCAAGCTTGTGAATGTACCCGGCGGCCTGTAGCATTGGGTTTTAGTCCATCGTAGGATGAGACGGAGTATAGGTGTCCCATCATCAACGGGATAAAAAGAACTCACGACGGCTAGTAATGACACGCACTTCAGCACAAGCCTCCAGATATTTTAACAATATCGCGCGAACGCCGACCGGCCTAGAGTTCCTCGATATGCTTAGCTATATACAGGAACTCTAGACCGGCCTGTAGATCAGCGCCTTATCGCAACGTGAAACAGCAGGGGCCCTAATCTGGACATTTGGCGAGAAAGCCGGCGAGAAATCTGGCGTCCGTGATTGGCCGACACCGCACTTGACCTTGGCGCCGGCCAATCATAGCCGCCAGATTTCTCGCCGACTTTTTCGCCAAGTGTCCAGATTAGGGCCCCAGGTCTGCGAGTCTGTGCGCGTGTGGCAGAAGGCACACGCCTACCCTCGCTGACTTCCTGTTTCATGCTGATCTACGAGCTGTCGGCGTTCGCGCGACATCGGTTAAAAATATGGAGGCTGTAGGTACATGCTTCTGCATTCTTTGCATGACAACAAAGTTTTCCTTATACCTCGCATTCAATCTGATGCTCCCTACTTGGCTGGCAATCACTTGATGGCAAGGGCGAGGCGCACGTCTGGAGGAATGGCCTTGCGGAAGTTTGTGTACTCTTTCCTGATTCTGTCGCCGATCAAGCCGAGGATTGCATCAAAGGCGCTGGGAGGCTTCCTTAGGAAGCTGGCAAAATAACGGCATATGCATGATTGATCTGGGATGTTGTCTTTTCGCGAGTAGACAGTGCAAGTGCGGACGGATTCCTTACTCGCGGTAGTACTAAGGGTCCCGCTCGCGAAGAAGGGGAACGAGGTTCGCCCCCTGTCCATTCTCGACACGGTCGCGGAAGCAAGGACGGACCCACCATTTACGAGAACGCCGCCGCTTGCTTCTTTCAGCAGACGCCAAAACGAGCGTCACCAAAGCAACTGCAACAGCATCTTCGTTAAAGCTGTCGCTCGTGGAGTCGTTCATGTTTCTTTCCAAGCCGAGAGGATTCGGCGTGTGTTAGGATTGTAGAGCGGAGTGCATTGTAAAACATGGTTCCTAAACGAAAGTCCCAAAAGATGGCGAAACAATCAATAACCGCCGAGAAACCGCCAATCGCGTTCTGGTGTATGTGAACGGAACCGTTCAACAACCGCATCCACTCGAACGCAGATCCGCTTCCAGTGTGAATGCGCCATCACATTGGAGTAACGTGCACCGGAAGTCGTTTTCGGCCGCCTAGTGGAAGTAGCGCGAGCTCCTTGACTCCCGGAGCCGCTACTGAACGCGCCCAATAGGAGGTGGCGAAGATAGTAACGTTGCGATGCCCTGGCAACGCGAAAGCCTCTACTCGGCGCGTCTTTCACGTTGCAAAGCAGCGTAGCCTTGTTTCGTTTCTTCTGCCATCCCTATTTCCCCCAATGCCTTTCTTAACGGAGCGGTTCCTCGAAAGTGTGCGACTGTTTCTATTTTATATGACAAGACGCAGTCAGACTACCTAGAAGGACGCTACGTACAACCGCTGGGAAATTATAGGAGAGGAATTCGGGATTACAGGTGAGTTTCTCCTTGACACTTGTTGCATGTCGCCTGTGTTGTGTCGTATGTCGTGTTGATTTCGTGATACTCTCGAAAGCAGCCTTTATATCTGGCGCGTAGCCGGGGCAGCAAAGCACTGACCTGTCCCTCGGTGTTTCGGTAGCACCAACTCGGTCCGACCCAAAACCCGCGCCTCCTTGCCTTCAGAATGCGGCTACGTCGCAAGATCAACCAGCAGGCTAGGATGATCACATTCACGCTGATCAGCAGGTCATCGTGGAAACCTACCATGTAGGGAGCGAGTGCGGTTTCGATGCTGATCTATGCGAAAGATGAAAGGCGAAACAGAAGAATCTAACGAGGAGCAGACGACGAAAGAGCGGAAAAGGGGGGGGGGGGGGGGGGGTGGCACGGCGGAGGCGCGCGCGCGATCTCGAGAACGCGAAAGCCAGCGCTGTCACGTGATTATAACGCCCGCAAAACGGAGGCCATTGTGGCCTCCTCACGTTGGGACGCCGGAAGGCGGTGCCGCCCAGCAACGCCGACTGGCGGCGCCGTTGTCGCTAGTGTGGTCAGGCATTAAAGTCCGACGAGCAGTCAGAAAGAAGGAAAAGCTCTCTCAATCCCTCCTTTCCATTCGAGAAAGAGGGAAACCCTCCTCCTTCCGGCGGGGAGTAGTTCAGAGAGCCCTCCTGTGTGGAGAGGAGGAGAGAAGTGTGCAGGAGGAAAGGCGGAGAAGGAAACTTGGAACCGGTTTTCTGCCCGGCAGAACACGATTCTGTAGGTCGGCTTTTAAGAGGAGCGCCCTAAAGATCCAGGAGTGCTCCGTCCGCGCCAGGCTTCACTGATTGAACATGAGCCCCGGCCGCACACTGACGCAACGTCCGGCTGCGTGAGCCGAACACTGCTTCAGAACACGAACAAATCATCTACGTTGTTGTTGTCCCCATATCGGTGCAGTTCTGAATTTAGCCACTAGAGGCACGATGGTTGAATCTCCTTCTCAACACTACCATAATCTCCCGATTAAAAGAAAAAAAAAGTTGCATAGCTTCAGTTACGCTTTAGCGCGCATTACAGAGGTGTTTTTTTTAATGTGAGTTTATTTACTTTATATCCATACGACGAAGATGTATAATAAAAAAATTAACGACGTTTTCAATTTTCTGTAACGCCGAATTAGAGCGCAGCTCTTGAGGAGGAGCAGCGGCGTGTACGGAGCGGAGGGTATGGCCCTCTTCCTCCCCCCTAAATTTAGCGGGAATATTGGCAATGTTAGATGCGTTTGACATCATATGTCATGTGTTTCCTATAATGACGTCATGCGTGACGTCACGTGTGACGTCATGGTGGTAACCCTCATGAGGGTAACTCCCATGAGTGTAACCTTCGTGAGGGTAACCCTCGTGAGGGCAACCCTAGTAACCCTCGTGAGGGTAATCCTCGTAACCCTCACGACGGAAACCCTCGTGACGTCAGATGGGACGTCATTATGAGAAACGTCCCATAATGCAACGCGCGGTTACGCCGAAGGCGACGGCGACGGCACTCAGGCCGGAAATGGGCGCCTAATGGTACGTTTACACCTGAGAAGAAATCCGCTGCCGCGGGAGCGGATCCGCTCCCGGCGGCGGCGGCGGCGAGCGGGTTGCGTTTACATCTATTTCCTTCGAGCAGTGGCGGCGGCGCCAGCTGCGGCAGCGGTTCCCGTAACATCTCGTCAAATATGACTAGGAGGCGCGAGAGTTTCCGCCTCGGCTCTCTCTCCCGGGCGTTGCAGCTCCCGGAACTAAGCGTGCTCATGACGTAGGCAGCATCGCGCTGCGCAGGAATGCCACTTCCGGTCAGCGAAACGCCTCGTTCGGCGGCAGAAATAGGTCCTGGACCTAAACGGCTCGCCGCCACGTTTTCCGCCCAGCGTTTCGCCCCAGCGGCAAAAGCTGGGCGGATTCGCTAGTGGATCCGCAAGTGTAAGGGTACCATAAGAGCTGCGCTCTAACAAGGCAAGCTGAGTAGCACATTAAGAAACTTTCGAAATGCAAAGGGAGTATGATTTCGTCTTTATTTTTTTTTTTTCTGAAGGCCATTCCTCTCTGTAAGGCCCTCGACCCTGGGGGTAAAAATATAAAAAAAATGAATACACCGACTCACGCATACCTGCCAAAACGTTGAATATTCTAAGAGTATCTCATAAGATGTTGTTAAACTTTCAAAATAACCCCTGGTACTTGGTCCCGCCCATACACAACCACATCTCTACCGCTTGCGTGCAGCCCCTTAGCGCACCTCAACCGTGTCTCACGGTTGAGCAGCAACTCACGGTCGGCGCTACGGCACAGCCGCCACTACCGACGCCGATGTTTGTTTGCCCCAAGCCTCTCTCCTGACATGCGAGGGCGGAGCTTAATCGGAATCGTCATCAACCTCCTCTCCGGCCTTCGCGCCTCCTTTCCCATGCGCAGAACACGAAAATGAGCCCACTTGCAAAGCGTATAAAAGATAATGGCTCAAAGTGCGCGTGCGCAGATCAAGCGGATATTCGAGGCAGAAAACAGGGCTAAGGTCCCCCCCTGCTATTTAAGTTCACTCTGTTGGACCCAACTTCAGGGTGGTCATCTTTTTTCCAATTGGACCCTTACGGACATTCTCATAGTCCCCAAGGTTAGTAGGACAATTGTCTGGCAAACAATACACCCGCCCAGAAAACAGTTCGAGAAAGTACAGTCTTTTCATAAACGCAAAAACCTCTTTGTCGCCACATCGAGTGTCATTGAGGGCTGACTAATACAATTCCCTACTGAACTAATCCTAACGGTTTCTTTTGACACAAGTGTGTCAATGATCGGTTAAATGAACATAAAAGAGCTGTAAAGAATAACTCTGCTAACTTCGAAATGGCGAATCACGTTCAGGATAGTAAAATCTGTATAGTCGAATGGGATGAGAGGGTGGATTTGTTCGAAAGGAATTGTATAAAACGTGTGTTAAAAGAAACCATTAGGATTGGTTTAGTGGGGAGTTGTATTAGTCAACCCTCAATGACACTCGCTGTTTCGACAAAAAGGTTTTTGCGTTTATGAAAAGAGTGTGCGTTCTCAAATTGTTTTCTGGAAGGGTGGGTGAATTGTTTGCCTGACAGTTGTCCTATCGACCTTGGGGACTATGAGAATGTCCGTAAGAGTTCATTCGGAGAAGGGATGACCGCCCCGAAGTTGGGTCCAACAGAGTGAACTTTAGATAGCGAGGCATATTGTGTTGGTTTGCCTGACAGCGTATCCTCTGACCTTGGGAACTCTAAGGTCCAGTCGGAGAAGGCAGAACCGCCTCGAAGTTGGGTACAACAGATTGACCTTTAGATAGCGAGGCGAGGCGTGTCTAAACTCGGGTTGGGGGGGGGGGGGGGAGGGTATGCGAGGGTGTGATGACTGTTGTTATGTCCAAGGAAGCCAGCCCAATGGCAGTTGGGAGCAGAGTACAAAAGACGAGGTAGTGAGGACGTTCGACCATTGCGTTTGTCGCCATGTTGGCGTTGCTCACCGTGTTCCGATAATAAACGGAATTATTAAGTAAACACTGGCGACGAGGAACGTCCGACCTCCGTCGATAACACCACAACGCAAGCGGACGCAAGTATGTCAGCACGCACGTATGTCAGCACGCACACCTGACTTCGCCGGCCGCATGGAAGAGTTTGGCGGCTCGAACGACACTTCGTGGACATCGTGATACGGTCGTCTCCAGTTTTATTTTCAAGCGAACGACGTGACCGACCCAATCAAGCAACGGGCACACTTGATCACGCTATGCGGAGCACACACCTACGACATTGCGTGTGCGCTGCTACAGCCCAGCACGCCGGACCACGTGAGCTACACCGACATTGTTAGTGCGTTACAAGCGCACTTCGACCCTCGCCCGTCTGAGGTGTACAGTCGAACCATGTTTCAGCGACGCAACCAGCTGGCAGGAGAATTGACAGCGCTGCGCCAGTTAGCCACGCACTGTAATTTTGGAATGCTGCCATCGGCGATCGCAACAACGATGCCACCTGCAACTGGAACTGCGAACGTTGGAGCAACGACGAGGCTGCGAACAGGAACTTCAGCTAGGGTTGTTAACCCGACGTTGCTGCCATTGGAGGTGATGTTACGCGACCGGCTCGTCTGCATGGTCTACGCGACGAGCACCTCCAGCAGCGACTCTTCGCGGAGAAAAATCCCACTTTTTCCAAGGCCTATGATATTGCGGTCCGCGCGAAGAGCGCTGTTCAGCAACAACAAAAGTTAAAATCCGACCACTCGGAAGTGAACAAAACCACAACCAGCACAGGATTGAGGAGTTCTCACACGACGCAGGCTGGGCAAGGACAACGCTGTTGTCGCTGTAACGAAGTACACAGCCCCAACTCATGCAAGTTCGCGACAGCAACGTGCCACTACTGCCGGAAGCGAGGCCATATTGAAAAAGCCGCATTTAAAAAAATAAAGCTACAAAGAATGGGCCGCAACGCGACAACTACTTGGGCGCATCAAAAGAGTCTCAACCTGCTGAACAACAAATGTCAACATTACATGATTTTCACTCAGTAACAAGTGAGTCCACTACCCCAAAAATCACAGTGACAGTCACTGTACAGAGCCAACCAGTGACATTTGAGGTTGACTCAGGTGCCGCTTGCACTATGGTCAGCAGTGATACTTTTCAAGCTGTATGGCCTACAAAACCACCTGTTTTACAACCAGATGACATTCGTCTGCGCACCTGGGCAGGCCAGAAAACTGAAGTCCTCGGAACAGCAACAGTGCATGTCAGCCACTCAAGCAAGACTTGTCAGCTTGCATTACTTGTGGTTCAAGGCACTAGATGCAACTTGCTTGGACGCAACTGGTTTGGACCACGGCACATTGAGGTCAGTGGCATTCACCAAACCACACACGATGGCAACATTACAGAGCTTTTACAAAAATTTCAGTCAGTCAATCTTTTCCGAGACCATCAGTGGTCATGTAGGAGCACCAGTATACCTGGAATTGAGAGAAGCGCGACCCAAGTATCTGAAAGCGCGGCCCGCCCCCTTTGCGCTCCGTTCAGCCGTCGAGACGGAGATTGACCGACTGGAACAGCAAAGTATTTTGGAGCCTACACAACATTTTGGATGGGCGACGCCGTTGGTGTTGGTGAGAAAGAAGGATGGAATCATTCGTCTCTGTGGTGACTATCGCAGCACCGTGAACGAGGTCACGAAAAAGGCGTTTTATCCTTTGCCAACAACGGAGGAAGTGTTAAGCAGTCTGCGGGGAGGAACTACATTCAGCACCTTTGACCTAGCGCAAGCCTACCAACAACCTTACGTGACTACAGCTACGGCTGAGCTGCTCCCCGTAAACACAGTAAAAGGACTGTACTAGGTGAAGAGGCTTCCCTTCGGTGTGGCAGCAGCTCCAGCAATATTTCAAAGGTTCATGGAGACCACCTTGAGCGGGCTAACCGGTGTCTGTGTGTACCTCGACGACATCATTGTCAGTGGTGCCACGGAACAAGAGCACAAGGAACGATTGTCAGCCGTGCTACAGCGACTGGAAAAGGTGAAACTTGCGTCTCGACAAGGCTAAGTGCCGCTTCAGTGTACCGGTAGTACATTTTTTTGAGCCACAAGATTGATGCTAAGGGAATACACACTACAGTCGAAAAGGTACAAGCGATAGTGGAAGCACCCGCTCCGACTAGCAAGCAGACTCTGCAGCCATTTCTGGGCATGTTGGCCTTCTACGACCGTTTTTTAGAACAGAGAGCCACAGTAGCATCCGTACTGTATGAGCTGTTTGCTACATCTATGGCAATGGGAAGAAAGACATCAGAGAGCTTTTGAAGAGCTCAAGAAACTGATCCTGAAGAGGACAGTCCTGGTGCACTACGATGAGACAAAGCCGCTACTTATCTGGTGTGACACCTCACCGTATGGTGTAGGTGCGGTAATAGCCAAGCAGGACAGTCAAGGCAGGGAAGCACCGATAGCCTTCGCGTCCCGGACATTAGGTGCTGCTTGGCGCAACTACGCTCAACTTGCTCGGGAAGGCCTTGCTGTAGTATTCGCAGCCAGCCAGTTCCACAAGTATATTACGGGACGACCGGTAGCCTTCGTGACCGACCACCAGCCACTACTGGGAATTCTCGGACCGCAGAAACCGGTCCCCCAGATATTTCTACCCCGACTGACACGCTGGTGTCTAAAGCTTGCAGCCTATGACTACGACCTGATATACCGAGCCGGCAAGTTGCACCAGAACGCAGACGCGCTAAGCAGGTTGCCGTTACCAGATCGCATCGAAGAACCTCACGCTCCCGGTGACATCCTCATGTTCGAAGCCCTTCTAAGTCCGCCTCTTACAGCCGAGTTGGTGGCGAGATTAACGCTGGAAGATGCCATCCTGTCCAAACTTTACAGAGCGATTCAAGAGGGCACGGTACAGCAACTGAAGCGAGACGACTTCACCGCTTATCGTAGAAAAGCCTCAGAGTTGGCAATTCATCGCGGATGCATCACCTGGGGAGCAAGAGTCGTCATGCCAACAGCAGCCTGCAAGCAAGCAATGGCACTGGTTAACGCACACCATCGAGGAGTCGTGGCCATGAAAACCTGTGCGTGCAGTTATTTATGGTGGTCAGGTTTGGATGACGACATTGAAACAACAGTTGGAGAATGCGAGCCATGCCAGCGCACGCAGACGAATCTGGCAAAAGCTCCGATTCCTTCGTGGACGAAACCATCGGTAACATGGCATACGCTCCATGTAGATTTTGCTGGTCCCTTGGAGGGACGTACCTTTTTGGTAGTTGTGGATGCTTATACTAAGTTAGGTACGTAACGTCGGTTCCATACCATCCCGCTACCAACAGGCAGGCAGAGCGATACGTTGGCGAGTTGAAGGGAGCGCTGGCCCGAGAACCGTTTGCATCGGTGGACCCGAGACTTTCAGGGTTATGGTTTCGTCAGCGTAGTACGGTTCACCAAACAACCGGTGTTACTCCAGCTAAGGCCATGTTTGGTCGGGAGCTACCAACTCTCCTCGATCGCCTCGTACTGGCAGCAAAGTCACCAATAGTAACAGAGAAGTTACCGCGAAACAGGCAACTGCAACCCGGAGAAGAAGTAATGGTTCGGCAGTTTCTGAAGAAGCCCAACTGAATTCCTGGCACCAAGTTAGACCAATGGGTCGACGTTCGTGACCTGTTAAGTGTGCAACTGACATCACTCGCCGACAGTTGAACCAGATTCGCAAACGTCGCCTTGAAGAAGATGCAAATAATGGGGCATCAGCGACGCTCACATGGGGCATGAGCCAGGACGATGAAGAACCAGAAACTACGGCACCAGAGAGGCAGCTAGACAGAACGGCTCCGCGCAGATCTAACCGGACGAGACGGCCGCCCCCACGTACCGCGTCTGAGAGGGGAGAAACTGTTATGTCCAAGGAAGCCAGCCCAATGGCAGTTGGGAGCAGCGGACAAAAGACGAGGAAGTGAAGACGTTGTTCGACCAGTGCGTTTGTCGCCATGTTGGCGTTGCTCACCGTTTTCCGATAATAAGCGGAATTATTAAGTAAACAACTGTTTAAAAGGAAGCTGTGGTGATTAAAAATGTAGTTGCTGAGTTTGAGATGTTTGTGGTTGTCTCTCGTTGTAATCCTCCGTCTCGAACGATAGAATGTCTTTTAATAACCAGCTCGCCTGCTTAGTTACGTTGTATTCAAGAAACCAAAGTTTCTGCAGGTGCATCAACAGCATCGAATGTTATCAGATGCGACATCTATGAGTGGACATATTGACTAGTATTGCGCATGAAATAGTAAGATGCTTGCTTTTCACGAACTAGGTGAGTTCCGTCTCTTGGGGTATTCAGCAGATGTAGCTGCGTGTCCGTTAACCGTCTAGGGTCATCGTCGTCCTCGCCTTTCCCCATTCGCTTTCTAGATAGGCGGAAAGGCACACGATATGTAGGAAACAGATCAGCAGCCATGTTGTCTCAGCCAAGAAATTTGTTACGAAGAACACTTGGGCGCAGTATTTTTTTTTGCGAATTTAATTCTCAGCCGTCTAGCTAGGAGCAACTTCGTGTTCGTATGCAAGAGTCAAGAAGCTGAATAATTGTATCTTAAGGATAGTGAGCTCGTATGTTAACCAAGGTAACTCCTTTAATTCAGCTTGGTGTATCGCAGAGGGCTTAATTAAGAAAGATACATATGTAATAACAATATACCGGCATGTCTCATCGCTGGAAAATATACTTAAAAAACACTTGAAAAAGAAAAATAATTTCTTTGGAATAATGTTATCGAACGTGGTGGATATGAGGTAGAAAAAAAAAAGTGATCATTATATAATTGATTACCTAAAATCCATTAATCGGCTCTCTAAGTATTCACATCAGCTGACGAATTAGAATTTGTTCACATTTTTTCTTGCCGAATGTAACTCACCCCTATGAGCTGATATTTTCAAGAGGTCTAAGCTTTATGCAGTGAGCTGATATCATTTTGAAGAAGCGACGAATTCAAGTTTGTACAACTAGTCTACACTAAAAATAGTCATTGACGACTTTCAAAACGGCATCTTAGAAACATCACAAGAAAGTGTTGAAATGTGTTTTGCACTTACATTATTTTTTTTATTTTTGCCAGGTATTTGACTCGAAACAAGAATTACTGGAAAGGCCAAAACATTGTACACCGAAAGTTATCCCTGTCTTTCGCACCATGGCTAAAGTTTCTTTCCAAGGTGTGTATAAAACTTCAACCTTTGCTTTTGTGCACGCCGGTCACAGTTCTGCTTTTGGTCGACGAACTGACATCTCACTTTCACTTGATGTGTATATATTAACACTAAGCATAAAGTAGAAATTATGATTTATCTGATTGTTTGGTCTGAGCTATAGACATAGTTCATAAGGTCGAATGGGTTCCAGGAACTACAGAAACTATATCAGTACTGTCTTTGCAATCGGGTCACGTCATCAACAATTATGGTCAAAATGGAGGTAGGCTCTTACCCAATAGGCGACGTGGATTTGGCTGACGTGCACTGGCACCGCGGATGCATCGCAGTGAAAAGGCAGATAAATTTCGAAGGAATTAAGGTATAAAAGAGTCCGCTTTTCTTTTAAAAGTTCTATAGCGAAAAATATTTTTTCGGCTCTTTATTTTTATGTTTTCGTTCTTTTTTCACACCTTTTACGACGTGCGGTGGATGAAATACGGTTTTAAAATCGTTTCATGCTCCCTTTAATGGTTAATTCGAAAACCAAATATTCGTTCGTTCTTCGACGGGATTTTAAGGTTTTATTAACATTCAGTAAAAATAAGTGAAGTCTTGTAGGGATGGTAAAGTTCAATCAATATGCCGTTTTAACAGTGTCATATATTTTACAGTCACCCCACGAGATCGATTTGGAGATGACCCAGAAGTATGGGAAACTTTTCGGGTAAATTAACTTCGAGTGACAAATAGTGCTTATTAGTTCAATAAAAAGCCATACTAAGTATTTCTGAAACATTTCATTCCAGTGCGTTTGAAGGACCACAGCCATCGCTCATCGTTGCTGAACCAGATATTGTGAAGCTTGTTCTTGTCAAAGACTTCCCATTGCTTCCAAACAGAAGAGTACGTGGCTTCTGTTACGCTGTCATATGTAAAGCTGTCGCTTAGTTTTAAAGTGCGTATTAAGGCAGATGCTGTTCACAGCTCCTAAACATTTTTACCAAGCGAATTCACTCGTAAAATTTGAATATTTGTTGGAACGTTATAGTAGGCCTAGTATAGTGTTCACAAAAATCAGCAAGTTACTTTTGAAAAGCAAATTTAGTTCATGAATTTAAAGCAGGTAATCCTTCGTGGCATTAACAAACAATGCCTACTAGGATGGTCGACGATTTCGGCCTACTAGTGCAGGCACTGTTTCTAACGGAGCAAACATGTTCCCACGAATCACTGCCTGGGAGAATCAGCTTGTATTGTTGACAAAAAAAACCTTTAAAACAATTATATTATTTTTTGTAAGTGTGTTTGTTACTTTAAAAAAGTAAAACGGAATTCAAGCGAAATTGGGATGAACTCACAAGATATATTCTTCGTGTCCTTGGGCATTCTTTTTTTTTTTGTGTGTGTGTGAAAACATTTAGAATCATATTTTTAGACGAGCAATTCCTGACTAAGCGTTCAGTCGAGCCTGGCTGCTCGAGCGTCTACTCATAACCTCTTCTATACTGACAAAGCCTGGCAGATCGCCACGAGAAGCGGCCGCCGAAATTGAAAAGGTAGAGCGGCAGACGATGGATGAGAAGAGAGCCACGTGACGGGCGCCCCGCTGCGGCGAGACGCCGAGACTCACTTTTCCGAAGCGATAGAATGTCCGCTCGTGCTCCTCGCGTTCCTCGCGCTCCCACTTCTTTTCTCGTCGGGTTTGAAAATTATGTTTCGGGTCCTCGGTGCTGCAAAAGCTGTGCGCTGACGTCCAGGTTCCCCGAGAAATGCTCTGTGCTACCAGATCCTCGCAGTCCCAGTCTGCGATCGGACACTCAATGGCTCCGTCGTCGAACTACCACGCTTTGTGAGTATAGAGGAGGGTATGGTTTACCTCTGTCTATGCTTCGTTTCATCATAAGTCAAAGCGCGTAGCCAGAGGACACGAGCGTATCAACACATGCACACAGACTAAAAGAACAAAGACATCGGCGAGCACTCCGCGGTTGATTGGATTATTCAGCGATAACACGCAAAGGAAAGATGACGAACACCTCGACGCGCTCTGAGGTTGCGAAGTACAGTGAAGAATTTGCTCTTAAATCCCGCCATCTATTTGCTTGTGGGAAAACAGTGCAAGCAGTACACCAATCGCATGTCTTGCAGCACTTCGACTTGAATGATCCCCTTCTGGACAATTTGATGAGTCAGGCTCCTGCTCAACAATGGCGAAGAATTCGGCCGGCAGTCAGCCCAGCCTTTGCAACCGGAAGATTACGCAAGGTGTGTTCCTACATCATGGTTGTCGTTGAGATTTTTATCATTATTAATATTGTTATTAGTGGTAATATTATTATTTTTTTATTATTATTAATATTATTAACGTAACTGAAGAAGGAACTCAAGTGCACCAACTTTGATTTCATCTAGCATCCTCTTTGCTGTGTCTGCATGCTTGGAGCTTGAACTGTAATTAGTTAGGTTAATTTTGACTTAGTTTCGCCTTTTTTTATTTTTTCCCCTCTTATTTCGTTTTCGCTTAACGCTTTTCGTGCTTTTTTTTCTTTTTTCTTCGTGTTGTTTTTCTCTTTTCTGCTCTTTTTCTGTTTTATAGTTCGAATTTCTGTCTTACATTGTGGAATCACGATAACGGTCTTTTTATGGGCGTCATCATACAAGCCATTTGCAGGCTTTGATGCGCCCGTATTTATTACTTAAATTCCAATGTGTGTGAAAATAAAAGATATTATTATTATTATTATTATTATTATTATTATTATTATTATTAATAATATTATTATTATACTTAAATCGCCTGAGAGTCTAGTTTTTCATTAAATTTATCTTTACATATCCTTATGTGCTTTGTATCGTTAAGATGAATGAGCTGATCCAAGCCTGTGCCAAGGTTTCCTGTGAACATCTACAAGAAGCAGCTAGGAATGAAGAAGAGCTGGACGCCAAGCTGTGAGTGTCGCTCACACTCGTCATTTCAAAACATAAATAACAATTCAGGAAACTCGACTATTCCTTAAAGTTTGCTTCCAACGCAGGTCCACCTTTGTCTTAATATGCGAAACATGTTCCTACCCAGTTTTCGTAATATTCGGTTCTTTATATTAATTTAAAGCTGAAGTTAATAATAATAATTATTGTTATTAACACTGAAGTCAATCCGTGTTTGCCATTAATACACCTACGGATCCCCATTTGGCGGATTGAAATCCCGGCCGGGGTGTCGATAGTCTGACGAAGCGGTATTGTAGGAAAAGCGCCGTGTAACCGAAACTTCAGCTCCACGTCAAAATATTTCCACGAAGTCAGCATTAATCCTTCGTCCTTCGCTGGGGCGTGCCCGATGCCCTTCGTTGGTTTTTCATGTAAAACCCACAAACTTGACGTATTTCATATTACTGACTGGTAGAAACTTATATCAGTGCATAAAAAAGTTGAATGTATTATGTAAGATTCCGTGTTTTCGGATAAATCCGAAAAAAACTCTGAAAAACTCTGAAAACCACCCGCCGGTAAAATTTTGGTCAATTCGGATCTATCCGATAAACTCCGAATTTCGAAGTGCCAATGCCCCCCCCCCCCTCCCCCTTCCAAATAAACTAAATTAGGACGGTATTTTACAATTACGTTTGATCAGCGCACTGGGTCAATGGTCCTGGGAAAATGCCACTACAGTTATCTTTCAAATCTTAACGCTTATCGCTTATCTCAAGGTTCAGGACATGTCATTGTACTTTCGGGTCACGGTAAAACCCTGTGTATTGGTTCCCAGTTTGGGCCATACGATTTGTGCTTTAAGAGGAAACAGAGGTTGTATTTTTGTAACAGTTAAAGCTATGGACCATAGTGATTGTATGAAATTGGAAGAGGGGCAGTTTAAACTTCACTATTACATCCTTTACCACTCTACCTCGCGCGGCCGCGGGGTAGCATGGAATAGGATGGGATGAAAACGTGCTTCCCAGCGACTACCTGCTGGAGTTTATTTTTAAGGTATCAACGGTTATCGAAGCCACAGATGAGTGCAACTTCTGCGGTGGGACAAATTAGTATTGCCAGTGGTGATGGCAGCAACACCAAATCCGTGTTTCATATTACTGACTGTAATATCTGTGTATAAATAAACTGGAAAATATGTAAACTTTTTTATTTTATTTGTAAGCTATCAATGAATTCCAAATGTGAGCGCTTCAATTTCGCTGTCCTTCGCAGCTACCTACTCTAGGTGGAGAGTCGATGATAATATTTTGCATTTATATTTGTATGTTTTGCTAAAATGTAGACCTCTTGACTTCTTTTTTGTTAACTCTGAAGGAATATAAACTTTGCTCAAATCAACCTAGACTCTAAATTTTGTACACTGTTCTGTTTTAGCAATGTTTCATCGCCGTTACCTTTGAGAGTTAGGTGGCGTGATAACCCCGAAGCAATGTGACGCATTGTGTTTAATAGACACGTCTTTCCTTGTGCTTTTTGTAAGCGAAAAATGAGCACGTGAGCATGAAACGAAGCGAAAGCGAGCTGGGGTAAGTTAAAAGTGCACTAAAGACGTTTCTGAGATGGTCTGTTGTTGATGATAACTCATTCTACGGGATCTTAGCATCCCAGAAATCAAAAAAGTATGCTCGTGCGACGTCTATTTCCCTACTAAAAATCTGATCCAAGTTCGTGCACGCCCCTATCTGAGCGGAAAAATCTGGAGCACAGAATTCACTGGAGGCGCCGGCGGCGTAACGACGAGCAATTCAGCCAATAGCAAGCCGCCTTTCCGGGAGAGGTGGCTTCATACTGGCTGACGCGCGCCCATCGTCAAGCTGCCGTCGCCTCCACTGGATTCGGTGACCTAAATTTTTCCGCTCAGAAAGGGGCGTGGTACGAACTTCGTTAACATTTTTAATAGGGAAATAGACGTCGCACGGGCATAACTTTTGTATTTCTAGAATGCTTGGAGCACGTAAGATAAGTTCTCACCAAGAACAGACTACCTCAGAAGCGTCATTAGTGCACCTTTATGTAAGATCGAAAAAGCATACACACCCGTCAAAAGACAGGGACAAATAAAAAAAAAACTGTGGGAACAATGGTCTTGATTCTCGGAATTTCCGACCGTTCCTCCTTAGTTTTTGCGGAGCATTTAATGAGCCGCTCTTATCGCGCAATTTACAATTCTATTTAGAATATTAAATATTATGCATACCCTGTGCATAAATTGGAGCGGTGTGCCGAAGAAGAGTGGCATCTTTTCTTAAGGTACATTCTGGTTCTTCCAGTAATTCTTGTGTCGAGTGTTCATCTGTAAGCGTAATAATAATAGACAGAAGGACGAGAGGAACTGATTACGATGTTTCGTCCGTGTTATTTCTTCGTCTGGTCCTCGTCTTTTCGCGCTGTTTTTAATTCCGAAGTATGTACCAGCTCGCTCAAGCCTCAAATTTAGCATCTCTCTTTTCACATATTAAGAAATACGAAAAAAAAAATCAGAAAAAACAAACAAAAGCAAACAAGCAAACAAACAAACAAACAAACAAACAAACAAACAAACAGAGAACAGAGGCACACAAGACGGGGAGGATACGCCTTGTCCTGTGTGCCTCTCTTCTCTGTCCTCGTTTTTTCCCCTTTTTTTGTTGCGTATTTCTTAATATGTATTAAAACCAACTAGCCCAACTCGCAGTCTTAATACAGTTTATTTCTCCTGCAAAAAGCCCCTTTTCCACCTTTAATACGCCCTGTCCTGTGTGCCTCTCTTCTCCCTCCTTTTTTTTGTATTTTCCAATATGTGTTAGAACCAACGAGTCCAACTCACACTTTTCTCTCACTCCGTGGCATCTTTTTCTGCGTCTTGTTTGTTCGTTTGCTTCTTTTAATGTTTTCGCTAGAAGCTGGAACTTGGAGAACCGAGCTGAAATGAATGTGTGATGTACGCGCTGACATCCAGTTGCCGACGGGGCAGTTAAAGTGATCGAAAGTGGCGGTCAAACAAATAACATGCTTGCAGGCTGTGTCTTTGTTCAATACGCATTTTCCGAAAACAAATATGCAGTCAGCTGCAGTTTCTATGTGATGGGGCTTGCGAAACTTTGCAGAGTGCATCATCCGCTATCAGACCGCAGGCAACGTTTGCTTGGATGTGCCCAACATTATACAGAATATGGCACCGTTGCTTTGCATTACTTATTTTACGTGTTTTATATAGACCAAGGAGCTGAATATCGCGTCATAGAATTTGCAGTTGATTGGAAAATGCGTGTCCTTTGTTCGTTCGCACAAATCAAGAAACATGGAAGAGGCAATGTTTGCATCCACAGCTTTTTATTCAACATTCCAATAGTTTCGTAGCTAATCCGGTCGTTATACACGAACCAAAATGAAAATCTGTTCTAAATAACGATTTCACGAAATCCGCTTAAAAACGGGGCGGGAGCGAAATGAAAGTGAGGCTTTGCAAGCCACGCGAAGACGCACTCGCGAGGAAGTGTAGCAGACACAAAACGCGTGCGGAACTCTCATTGTTACGTAGTGTACGCACTTCCATTTGTTACGTGCAGGCAAGGCAGAAGGATCATCGAACTCGCCTCTGTTGTATAGATTCAATATTTTAAGTAAGACGCGTGCCTATACGAGTGCGAGCTCAGAACATCGCCGCCTGGCGTGTCACGTTAGGAAGGATCAACTGTCGAGCCAGTCCCTCACGCACACGCCAAATAAGGCATGTCCTCGGCCAACTAGGATCGGACCTTCTTAGGCACGAAACACATGACTTTATCAACACGTCAACACAACACCGACAACACAATCGGAAACTGAACAGAACGAAACCACGGAGCGGCTACCACATAGACAGCTGCATGGCTCACGAGCGGGGAAAGAGAAACGCAGGAGAGATAGGACCAAATACTTCGGTAGGACGAACAACATCAAAATAAAAACAGGGACTTTGGGCCCGGGGCGAGGGGGGCACGTAGGTGGTCACGTGATCCTTGTTGTCACGTGACTGTGCCCTGACGACGTGCAAAAAAAAAACAGGCGTCCCCTGCGAAAGAAACAGGCGAACACTCGCCCCGCATACGCACTCAAAAAGTTTTCCGCACCACGTGCAACTTCTATGCGGGACGTTTTTTGTATCACACTTTAAATAAAGTTTCGTTGAATGTTGTCAATCTCAAACGTGAAAAGACGCACTACTTTTTTATTTATTTACTTGAACAATAGAAACTATATGAGGAATTCGATAACAAAGAAAACAATAATCCGTACTTTCTAGAAAGAAAAAAAAATATTGAATGCTCAAAATTCCAAATTGTTTTATTAGCACCGAGTTGTTTCGCTGGCATCTTCTTATGGTTTTCATTCGTGACGTCACGATCAGGATTTGCTTCGCAGTGATTTCACCGCGTTGTGATTCTGGCAATTTATCGTCAGTTTCTGTCACTAATTCGATTGTGTCTAAAAAGCATGCGGTGGAAGCTAGAGGTCATGTGTTCTTAAAGAGTCGAAGTTGACAGTCTGAATGCCCATCGTATGGCCAGTTGTGCAAAACGGACTACAGGACACTTCTGTCGCAAAAACCGCAAATAATCTTCGTGTTTTTTTGTTTTTTTAAACTTTTGGCTGTATAAACATACACACAACAATTTGTGTCTTCATGTTTTTTTTTTGTCATTCAAAAAGATTTTTGCGAATAAATACGCAACATTAGCCACAAATATTCCCGCCTAACAAAAGCGCAAGTCTAAAACGTAAATACGTTATTATTTCAGGTACTTTGGTCATTATACTCTGGACGTCATTGCCAAGTGTGCTTTTGGAATGAAGCTTGACTCACACTCAAACCAGACCAACGAATTTGTCACAAGAGCGAGCCAGGCATTCCAAATGAGCGTTACTCTTCCGTTACTTCTTATGTGTGAGTATACAAAGACATTTCACAGCTTGGTGCGGAACTAATTTCCTCGGGTTACTTTTCAGTTTATATTTTGAGAATATTTCCTTTCTTGATGAAGCTCATCAAAATAAAACTGTTCAGCTCGGAGAGATTTTCTTACTTCAAGGATGCGTGTGCAAACATGATGAAATCAAGACGCGAGTCTGGTGTTGTAAGTATATTTCCATGCACGCTCGGCTTTTAACATATTTACCCTATGCAGAGCACAAGTTCGTCTGCTTCTTTTGCAGCGGGTTGTGGTGACGTCAGAACACCGAGCTCTGATTGAATCTGATTGGCGGATAGCGGGTAGACCTCAAGGCAGCTTGCTTTGAGGTCTACCCACTATCCTTCAATCGTAGCCAATCAGAGCTTGGCGTTTCGACGTCACCGCAACCCCTGCAAAAGAAACAGACGAACTTCCGCTCCGCACAGTCGCTGGCAGCTTCAGCAAAGCACCTTAGCCTGAGTGCCGAACTTTTCTCCGTCACTTATCGAAGCGACCGTAGGGCGCAGGTTGGACACGACTCTGGCGCCAGCGTTTGGCAGGGACTCGGGTTCTCGCTGATTGGACACGAGTTCCGGCCGAGCGCTGACGCAGCTTTCGTGTCCAATTTGCGGTCGCCTCTCCGAGGGATTCAGGCGAAGTCACCACTTTGGCTTTCTTATCTATGTGTTGTTCAGAAACGCTCGGTGCGGCGTAATATACTCACGCTCGTGTGTCCTCATTTGTTCTTACGCGTTTTTGTCGGCTAATTCCGCAATCTGATTGGCTGTTGGGCGATAATAAGACGATCGGGACTCGTCACACCCCACGTTTATTATCAGATGTCAGTGACAATAGCCGTTTGCCAGTGCAGGCCAAATGGGCGCCGCCATTTTGCTGCTGGTGTGGTAGATCGTCTGATTGTCAAGCATTGATGGGGCCGTGGGTACGCCTCAGCAATGCTTGCCTACCAGAGGATCTACCCACACCACCAGCAAGATGGCACTGTCCAGAGGCCGTACTTGAAAACGTCTGTGCCTACAAATATTTTGATCGCACACCAGTGTCGCAGCCAGGGTGCAAGCTGCCTTGTTTTCCGCCGGTCCGTCGTATATACCGCTTTCGAAATACTTCCCTCCGTGTAATCCCTGCGCAATGGCAGATTAAAACCGCACGGTCACTGCACACTTTATGCGTTTGGTTGGAGTAGAAGAAAACATACCCACAGCAAAAGGGAGGAGCGCAGTGACGTTGCACTTTCGACGCTGTTTTATTGGCTCATCGGCTCCTAGCCTTGGCTGCGCTCCTACTTTCGCTATCTTATGGAATGACTTGCACGTTGCACGGTGTCACTCGTTCCGTCATTGTGCAGGGGTTCCGACCATCAAACGGGCACGCGTATTTCGAAAGGGGTCTATTGTGAGCGCCACGCACATTGTTCACTTCACTTTAGCCGAATATTTCAGACTTTTAGATGCGGAGCATCTCTTGCTCGGGTCTATGTCCCGCGGCGTCGTAGTCCGCACTCACACTACGCATGCGCAACTCTCCTCCTCTAGTCTCCTCTCCTTCAAGTGTGAGCGGTAGCGCGCTGCGCCTGCGCGCGTTCCCCATCACGTGACCGGGGCGGGGTCTGAGGCGAAACCGTGTTTCCCCGGAGGAGGGAAAGGAGGAAAGTTTTCGGCGCGCGGGTCGCAGCGCCAGGCCAGGCCTTTCTAGTGGGGTGAGCTTTCCCCGCAACTCCGCGGCTGCCGTCTGCTAGCATTTCCCGACCGCTCCCGTCCGTTGCAGCCTAGATCTCGCCGGCCAGCCCGGTCTCGACGAGGAAACCTGCAAGCGCTGTTAGGGCATTTTGCACCGCCTTACCGTGCGGTCTGATTAGACTTTCAAAGTTACTCGTGCTACATCAGTTCACCGCTGTTGACTCCACTTCACTCTGTTCTTCCGATGAAGTGTGATGGAAGCAACAGTTCCGTCAGTTAGTGAGTTGGCGCAAGCAAGCGTCAGCACCACCCCGATGCTCCGCATCACCCCATGGTTCCCCTCGGGAAGATGGTGTAATTTTTTTTTTAAATTTACTGTTTCAGAAGCATCACGATTTTCTTCAGCTTATGATGGATGCCCAAAAGACGGCGCTTTCGGATGGCAGTGACCCCGGAGATGATAAAAATGATGTGTACAGTTTGGGCGAGGATGAGATATCTAACGTAGCAACACAAAGAAAAAGTATGTATAAACTTGTGTGAGACTATCCGTAACGACGACGATCCGTGTGGCCCTAACTTTCACATGATACTTATATATGTATAAAATGTACGTCTTTCTTGGAATCAGATATGAATGTCTTTGCATTTGTCATTGCACCTCATGAGTGTCAATGTACTACTTGCAGCTCTCACTGAAATGGAGGCCATGGCACACTGTGTCATGTTCTTACTCGCTGGCCAAGACACAACCTCCTCGGTGATTGCGTACACAGTCTACCTTCTGGCATTGCATCCGGATGTGCAAGAGAAGCTGAGACGCGAAGTTGATGAGTGCTTCGAACAATACGTGAGGCTCCCGCTAGTCTTCCCAAGTTAAACATTGCACTCAACAAATGCTTTTAAGGGGAGGTTCGGCGAATTGTTGACAGTCGCTGATTTGACTCACATTTCGTTCAATACATTAAGAGCCAAAATTAAAAGACACAATAATTTTTTTTTGCGAAGCTATTAGTTTCAGTTTGGGTCTTATACACTGAGGGGCTCTACTGGCAACATTGAAAACGTGACGTCAGGGGGGAAGTTGAAGATTTCAATCCAATCAAATTTTGTAAAAAGGTGCAGTAGGGGCAGTACAGGTTGTTTCCAACGGATTACAAGAAGTTTGACGGTGTGAAATGAATGCTGGTTAAACTCACGCCAGTAAAACAAGCAAACAAAAACATGCTCAAAATATTGTGTTTCTTTTAGACTGCCTGCTTAACTTGCAGGTTATACAACCTGTGACTTTACCCCAATGGCGAGCGCGAAGAAATTTCAACGCTGGCTTTGGCATAACCTTTATTTGTGGTTGTCTCAGTAACTATTTTGAACGTTGAGATAATACCATTCCGGAAAGCATAAGGCCTGGGCACTCCGAAAATATACTTAGTCTTGCTAACTCGAAAAACCATCGAAGCTCGCCTTTAACGTTCTCAGTGAACGTGCCAATATTGCGTGCATTACTTTGTTTACCGGACTGTATGGCTTTGTTTGTTTTTCAGGGTCCAGAACCAACTCTCGACGTTGTGTCGAAACTAAAGTGTCTCAGCTGCGTCATCTCAGAAAGCATGAGGCTGTATCCACCCGTGCTTCGGTATGTTTTCTCTCGTTTTGTTTGTTTTACTTTCTAGTGTAGGTATATATGCTAACGCTTATTGTGCTTAAAATTTTTTAAATATTTTTCATAATAAAATGTGTTCCTATATCCAGTCTGGAAAGATCGCCTGTTGAAGATTACGTCATGACAGACACGGGAATCAAATTGCCGAAAAACCATGTGATCGTCATTCCCGTTTATGCGATGCACTACGACCCCAGCAACTTCGAAGATCCCTACAAGTTCGATCCAGAAAGGTATCCAACTACCTACTCCCGTTTCTCTTTGGGCACCCATATGTTCAGGCTATCAGACATATAGAAAAAAGAATATCGAGTATTCATTAGTGAGCGGTGTAACAGCCCAGGGCTGTTGCGCATATATGGTATAACCGGTATTTTTTTCATTGAATACTTTTAAACAGGACGTTTCTTTCTAAGGAAAATAGTTTTAAGAAAATTACACTGGAAATTAAGAAATAATTCTTTCGGCATAACGCTACCGTCCGCAGCGGATGTCAGAGAAGTGTGAAGTAGTTTAGCAAATTAATTATCTCAAACCTACTATTTAACTCTTTAAATTCTAATCTTAGTTGGTACATTCCAGTTAGAGATATGCTGCCCGTCAACGAAATATGGCATAGCAGTTTCTAGAACTCAGACAACAAGATTCTGCTCTTCTATTGCTATATATAACTCAGTATTAAACACTAGAAGATATACGAGCAAAATGTGAGCAAGCGTTAATCCTGGATTCGGACTACTCCTTCAGCACGTAATTTTCGCTTCGAGTCTCAACCGCACTTCTAACTACATTTTCTGCGGGTTTTTAGGCCTTTTTCCAGTATTTCTAATACCCCTGTCAGACAGGCTAATTTAGTGCACTTCAACCAAGTGCACTTCAGCTCACCAAATGTAACGTTTCGGTGCCACACGGGATAAATTAGTGTCACTCGGAAATGATGACAATAACGATAGGTAAACTACTATTAGGTACTGACAATTTTAAAGGCATAAATGTATCAGAAATATTTAGTATTTTAATAAAGACAGGTTTCAGAAAAGCGTTGCGTTAATTAACAATACGTACGCCAATTGGATTATTCTGATCGACCATCATAAGCCAAGATAGCGAAAAATAAGACGAAGATGAAGCCAACTCACTTGACGTCTAGTGTGTTCTTCAGGAAGAAGCCGTATGGCATACTACACAAGTGACACTAAAGGCGAAGTGCACCTACTCCGTTGTAGTGCACTCAATTAGCTCGTCTGACCGGGCTATAAGTGTCCTTGTGAGTGTGTTACACTTTTTGATATACGTATACGACAACACCCACCACACCCTTCGGTGCGTATACGTATTCCCCAGGTGCAGCCAATTCCGTTCCGATGGTGTCTAGGTTCCGTTTAGCTGTGCGGAAGGGTGTCAACTGCAAATATTGCCACGATTGACAAATGATTAGGTGGCGAATGACTGAAGAAACTGAACATTTATTGGGGCAAACTTGTGCCCTAGAACAAAATAGAATCAGGGTAGCGTCGCAGGCGTCGATGTCGGCGAAACAGCAGGTTTGAACTCTGGGGCGAAAACTGACTCAGGATTGCCACGCGGAGCACTTTTTGTAGCCGCGTGGGTTTCTGCAACATTCGGCGTAGAACGCTCGGCGCGTAGAACATTCGTAACTCGATCAGACAAGAAATTTCTTGAATTGGCGAGAATGCCAAGTGGAAAGAATAAATAAAAGAACATTCCGCTCCCTGGAATTGAACCCAGATCCTCCGCGCGACAGTCAAGCCCGGTAACCATTCGGCCAATTTTTTTTTAATTTATACGCCTCGCAAGTGGGCTCATTTTCGTCTTCTGCGCATGAGAAAGGAAGCAACGTTATTCGATTAACTCAGTTACGGAAGTGTTCATAGACGCTGCATGCACGAACAGTAGCCCCCCCCCCCCTCACTCACCACGACTCGCCCAGATTCGCTCGACGCGCCGCCGGACGGCTGCTTTGGTAACTGAATCGGGATACGTTCGTTTCAACGTCACTAGAAACGTAAAAACCAACGAAAAAAACTCTTTTTGTAGTAACTTTTATTGGAGATTAGTACAAAATGGGGGCGGGTGATGTTTTCTAAAATTTTTAGTTTTCAAGGTTTTGCAGCACAAATAATATTGTTTTTATACAACCATGCCTCAGCGGGGATTTCAGGTAGCGCGTCCCGACCTAGGCGCATTTTAACTGTAGAGGTATTTCGCGGCGCGTCCGCAAGGGAGACCGGGGTGGAACCCCTGTAACCCGATTGAAGCCAAAAATAGATGTCACGTGCAGTACCTCGAGTGACCGCTGCGCTGGCTGCGGGTGAAATGGTGGCGTTGTGATCGCCATTTGGCGCTTCAGCTGTGGTCTTTAGAATGCACAGTTATGAAACGAAAATATAGATGGCGCTTCGAACGACTCTAGGCGGATTGAGGTGAGTGAGGGGGGGGGGTACCCCCCTCCGTGGGAGTTCCACAACTGAGGTAATCTACTAACGATGAAAGGAAGTAGCGGTGACGTCAGAACGCCGAGCCCTGATTGGCTGATCGCGACCCCCCTATCTGAGCGTCGTCTGCTCCTTTGCAACGTCGTCTGCTCGCAACGTCGTCTGCGTCTGTCTTACCTTTCCTGCGACTTTCGGAAGTGCAGGTCTTTACGAGCGAGCTCGACTTCGCCTTTCAAAGAGGGCAGACGAATGAACTCGAGCGGTACGCTGTTTTTGTCCAACAACTAGCAGACGCGCATCAAGGAGAGAAGTCAAAGGACTCACTGGCAAGGTGTCCCGAGGCGCCGAGGTTTGTATGCTAAGAACCGAGAGTGAGCGTGTTAGTGTCCGCAAGTTCCCTCCCAAATACTTTTTTCCTCCTTTCGTGTGCGGCGAGACTCCTCACTCTTTAACGGCGTCGGCGGGTCGGCGCAGTAAGATCGTCTGCTTTACGTCTGTCGGAGCGTTTATAGTCAAAGCGATGGCTGCTTTACCTTTCCTGCGTCTGTCGGAGATTCAGCGCTTTTTCACCGGCGAGAGTCACCGCTGCCTCGGAAAACAAGGAGATGACAAGAGGAAGAGATTGAAGGGTTCACAAGGGTCGCGCGGGCATATTCCATTCAGCACGCCAGCCGGTCGTGGGCAGACGGTCTTGGCCAACGTTACTAAAACACTCAGTTGGGAAACTGCCATAGAGACTGCCCTGAAAAAGTGTCCCCGATCTGTCCTCGCGAACCGAGCTAATGGCGAACACAACGCCGCCATTTCTCCCGCAGCGGCCACTCGAGGAACCGCACGTTACTTCTATTTTGGCTTTAATCGGCCATTCTGGCTCTGAAACAGATACGGTAGAAGAGGTCACAGGGGTGCCACCCCCGTCACCCCGGCGGCCGCGCCGCGTCTTACTACCGAAGTTAAAATGCACCTAGGTCGGGACGCGCTACCTGAAAGTACCGCTGAGACATGGTTGTATAAAAACCATATTAAATATGACGCAAAACCTTGCAAACTAAAGATTTTAAAAACATCACGCGCCCTTAATTTTGTACTAAACTCCAATAAATATCATACAAAAAAAGCCTTTTCCGTTTGTTTTTACGCAAAAAACATGCTTTCTAAAAGCTCAAGGTGACCACAGTACAGACAAATGATAAAGAGTGGCGCTGTTGTCGTATTTAGCTCGGTCTCGGTGGACGCCAGCGGCCCAGGTTTCGACGGCGAGTTTCCCAACTGAGTATTTTAGTAACGTTGGTCTTGGCCAAGGACCGTCGGAGCACCGCTGTGCCTGCCAGGCCTATCTGCCGAGCTCGCTTACTCGGGGTCGGTGGAATCGTGGCCGTTGGGGCATTTCCCTGGTGTTTGTGGATCCAGCGTTCTTGTTCGTCGTGGTTTATTTCAAGTACTTTTTACTTTTTGTCTTGCTGCTTGTAGTCGGGGCGCGTGAGAAGAGCACGTACAAAAATAAACGTTCGTTGATCGTCGCGACCAAGTAACTGAGCGACGCTGCCGGCCATGCTGAGTTGATCGTCGTAGGATTCCGTCGTAACCTGAGCAAAACTTACGATAATTTCGTTTCGTGAATACGAATTTGTTCTCATGTTTTGTCTTACACACTCTTTTGGCGTAAGATGGTTTTGTGGACTTCCGAAAGTCGCAGGAAAGGTAAGACAGACGCAGACGACGTTGCGAGCAGACGCAGACGACGCTCAGATAGGGGGGTCGCGATCAGCAAATCAGGGCTCGGCGTTCTGCTACCCCCTGCGCAAGAAGCAGACGAACTTGCCCTCCGCATTGCCAGGTTACATATGATACACATATTGATAAAACATAAGATGCCCCGAAGACTGCAACTTTCAGAAATTACTTAACATGAAGAAGGGGTTAAAAGCCTCTATCAGCCAGGCTGGCTGAAGGTATATGCGATGGTTAATTTAAAAGATTTTGAGCGTGGCTAAATCGTCCAGAACTGGCAACCATTCCACATCAGTATTTATCTTTTTGTAGCATTCTCTTAACCATTGGATAATTTCTATGAAGTACTCTCGGGGGTTGCGTGCGTCAACATCAGCATGCCGCACCGCCATTCTGCTCTTCCATATGCCGTGGAGCCCCAGGAGCATGATTATGTCGTAGGGCACAGGTTCACTCTCTATTGTTAAGAACCGGATTCCTTGAGGTGATAGCGGGAGCTCTTTCTTTATGGCGCGCTGAAGCACGTCCCAGAATAAAAAGAGCATCCCAGCAGCCCAAAAAGACGTGCTCAATGGTCTCTGGTTGTTTGCACAAATTACAATTTACCGACCAGTAGAGGTTCATGCCTTTTGCACCCAGAAACGTCTTTACTGGCAACGTTTCACTGTGTAATTTAAAAAAGAAAGTTTTAACCGCCGCTGGTGCCATAGCGCTCTTGACTCGCTGTAACACATCATCTCCCGGGACCCCAGGGCCTATGGACCTATACGTTGGCATGGGCAGCAACATAGTCACTAGGTCACGCGTCAAATGTTTTTGTGATACACCAGACAAATAGTTCATAGAAAAACGAACGAACAGAAAACGGCAGAAAACGGCAACCTCGCGCAAAAAACCCGACAGCGGTCCACACCATGCCCGGCAGGACGAAACAACAAATCCCGGTAAAACGTCTAACAGCCTTGTCTGAATAACGGTTCGAAGAAAGGGATCACGCTGGTCACGGATAAACATAAAGCATGAGACGAGTTGTCGAACAAATACGTGGCACAGTCCAACACCCCCCGCTTCAGGCTTAAAAAAAAGGTTGGTACGGCGAGTTCGCTCCCATTGGGACGCCCAAATAAACACTGCAAATACACGGTGAATCCGCTGAACGTTGATTCTCGAACACTGCAGCACTTGGAGGACATACCACAGTTTGGACAGAAGAAACACATTGCACACAGTCGCTCTCGCGAAAATGGATAAATCTCTCCGTACCCACCTCTCGGCAGTGGCCTTAAGTTTAGCTATTTCTTCTCGCCAGTAATCTTTGGGCTCACGGTAATGTTCCAGAGGAACACCTAGGTACTTTGAAGGCGTCCGTGACCATTAAACATTCCCCAAAACAACTGGAGCAGTCGTCCAGTCACCATGCCATAACCCCACGCACTGTGACCAATTCACTGCGCAGGCAGTGACCTCACAAGACCTTTTGGTTAATTCAACAGCTTCTAAAACACTTTGAGGGTTCGAACACAAAATAGCAACGTCGTCTGCGTATGCCAATATTTTAATGTCACATTGCTGTAGTGTAAAACCCCTAATCTTCTGAGATTGAATGACACAGCGGAAGAAGGGCTCTAGGTAGATTGCGAAAAGCAAGGGTGATAAGGGACATCCCTGCCGCACTGAAGAGCGGACGTTAATACCCGCACACACTGTTTTTATTAATTACTAGTTTAGTTTTGCAGTTTGCATATGCCATCCTTACCCCCTCAAGCAGCACAGAGCCAACTCCCACATGTTGTAAAATGGAAAACAGAACATCGTGGCACACCCGATCAAATGCTTTTTCAAGATCTATTTGAAGTATAGCTACTTTCCGATATTCCGCGTCTCAGACCTCTAGAACACTTCGGGTAGTGTGTATGTTTGTTGCGATGCTACGACCCTTTATCCCACAGGTTTGGTGCGGCCCTATATTTTCCATATAACATGCTGCACTTTACTGGCTAAAACCTTCATTAGCACTGTATACCATTCGGCCAAGTACGCTTTGTTTTCCCTTTATTACAATAAAAAGCAACAATTCACGTCAATACCAGTTAAAAAATTGCGGTGGCTTAGCTCGGCTATGCCAAGATATACTAGCGTGAGCTTATGCGCACAAAATGAGAGGCGCTATCAAGCGGCTCCGGTGCAGCGTCAGACTTGGCTACTGCGCAACGGAGGCGCAAAGCTGGGCACGCGGCGACGCCAGTGCGTCTGCCGCGGCTATGACGTAACTCCTCTGGAATGCGCAGACCGGCGAGGCGGACGAGGCGGGCGCGGCGGCGGCTTCGCGTGGCTGTCATAATGAGCCGTGCTCATTATGCGAGCCGTGCTCATTATGCGTGCTCATTATGCGGAGCGCGCGGCGCCGTGCGCCGTGCTCATTATGCGGAGCTCCGCCGCCGCCGCCGCTGCGCGCTCCGCATAATGAGCATGGCTCGCATAATGAGCACGGCTCATTATGAGGGCCACGCGAGACTGCTCAACCTCGGCCAGTGTAGCTAACGCTACAAAATACACCACAAAGCGTTTGTAGTGGATATTAAAAAGCCCGCATTTCGAGCAGTGCTTTACACAAGCCCAGCCACTTTGGCTTTGGCTTGCGTGTGGCAAAACACTTTCTATCTGTTTTACGAGTCAAAAGAAATAGAAGCGTACTTCTTTGCCACTGCGGTTCGCATGCCGAACTGCCATGAGGGACCGCCGAATGCTACACAACCCCAAAAGAAAAAAAAAAAAGTTATATGGCACACAATTATCATTAGTAACTTTCAAGCAACGTATGCCATATGGGCTAATGCAGAACCCCTCCTTTAAGGTACGTTGAAGACGTTCCCAAAAACAAAATTGCGTCCCAGCAGAATATGAAAACATGCTCGATGGTCTCCGATTGCTTAAACAACCGACACTCCACTGGCCATGGCACATTTACAGGCTCTTTCTTAAGCCAAGCTTTCGTAAATAAAATATTGCATTGCAATTTAAAGAAAGAAGTTTTTACTGAAGGCGGAATGCACATATGTTTCACCCTTTTCAGTACATCACGGCCCTCGCGGCAAGCAACACCTCTGTACAGAGGCACTGGAATATACTTAACGAGTCACGTCTTAGCGTTTTCTCGCATACCACCGACAGTTAGTCCAACAAGAAGCGCAAAGTAAAAAAATGCAGGCCATCGACAACCTCTTTTTCGAACCCGTAAAGTCGCGATGGCTCTCCGCCACAGAAGGACACAAGAAACGGTGGCAAATGAGGTGACAGTTTTGTTTGGATGAACGCGTATATGAAGGGGTGCTCGTGATCTCGTAGAAAAAAGAACCGTGACCCTAAATGACGCACAAACAAATGTGATAACCCTGGTCCCCCGTTAGTCACACGATGAAACAGATTATCACACCTCAAAGGCTCCCAAAACGATTCCCAGAAAAAAGTTGCGAACACGCGATGAAACTTTTGCACATTCATATGAGCACAATGAATGACTTGCAACACGTACCATAATTTGGCAATGAGAAAAACATTTCAGACAGTCGCACGGGTTAAAATGGACAGGTCACACCTCTTCCAGCGAGAAGCACGCCTGTCGAGGTCGGTGGCAACACCCGACCAGTAGCGTTTGTTTTCGCGATAATAATTGAATGGCACGCCAAGGTATTGGCACGATTCGAAATCCCCAGCTAATGCCTTCATACTGTGAAGGCGTTGTGGCCCACGCCCCATACCAAGAACCGCGGCAATTAGATCAGCTTGACGACCGCGCCTGTGGCCTCACAAAAATAATTAACCACACTAACTGCGGGGCTGACGTTCTGCTTATCCCGACAAAAAACTGCAACGTCGTCTGCGCAACTCATAAATTTCACTTGAGCACCACGCAAACTAAACCACCGACACTGTTCGCAGTTGAGCACGCTGAAACAGAAAAGCTCAAAGTATACATTGAAAAATAAAGGCGACAAAGGGTACCCTTGCCTGACGGAGGAACGAACATTAATTGCTTCAATTAACTGCTTAATAATGATAAGTATCGTCGTACAGTCCTTGTAAGCCATCTTGGCACCCTCCAAGATAACTGAACCAACATTGACTCGCTCCAGAACATAAAAAAAAAAAATAAACGTTGTGTTTAACACGATCGAAAGCTATGTCGAGATCAATCTGAAGTATCGCGACTGAAGTACGCCGTCATCACATGTCTCTAAAACACTACGCGCCACATGAATGTTTGCCGTTATGGAGCGGCCCTGTATGCCACAGGTCTGGTGTTCAGCTATAAGTTTACGGGCAAAGCCCTGTAAACGTCGTGCTAAGCTTTTCGGGAAGATCTTGTAGTCCACGTTACACAGCGTAGCTTATCGACGTCATCCCTTTTGGGGATTAAAACTGTGTACGCCCATGTGAACGAAGGTGGTGGCATTTTACGTTTAAACGCTTCAGAAAAAACACGCAACAAAAAGGTGGCTACGGTGCTTTTGAACTTAAAAAGAAAAAAAAAAAAAAACTCCGCCCCTAAGCCATCTGGGTCCAGCGTCTTTGAGTGTGACCAGGTGGCTTTGGTTGGACAGATCGCCAATGTCCCTTTCTATCTCCAGTGTGGTGATAGCCTCCTCGAGCCTTTCCTGCTCCTCTCGGGCGAGCTGAGGACTAGGCTCAAGTAGTCTTTCGCACGCGGGGTCCTTCCTTTCTTCAACTTAGTTATCGAAAAGCTGCTGATAGTGCTTGACGAAAGCTTTTTCGATCGTACTTGGGCTCGTGCTGCTGACTCCCCGGTATTCGATTTCCCCAATCTCGTTACGTAGCCCCTACGTCTTCTCATCAGCCAATGTGCGTCTTGTCGGTTGCTTTCCTAACAAATACTTTTCCGAGTGAGCTCGGACTACGGCACCCCGGCAATGTTCACGGTGCAGCTCGTCTAAGCGCTCCTTGACTCCTTCTAAATCTTTAAGACCAACGCCAGGATTCTCGCACTCAGCTCTCGACAGTACTGCCAAGTCGGCGTTTAAGCTGCTTTCGCCGCGTCAAGCCTCAAACGCTAAAATTGACGACCTTTCCACAGCTGTCATTTTGAACTCTTGTTTGAGGTGTTCCCTCGTCTCAAAAACGTCGTCCCCCGTTTGTTCACGCGAAATATGAAAAATGCTGTCTACTGCTTCTAAGAATGTTTCATCAAGATCAGCTCTTGCTGGTGGAGAGGGCCGATCGAGCCAGGACGGCACATGGGTACCTGAATTGAGGATCCACCCCACAGCGTAAAACGCTTAATAAATATGTTTTCTCCTCCTCCTCACTCAAAAACTTTACGTTAAGTTTCCAAAGTTTTCAGTTAAACAGCTTCGGTGGCGCCCTTTCACCTATCGTTGAAGCCGACACGCACACTCTATCTAATGGCGCGTGCTTCTTGAGCGTTGTGAATAAGATGGGGGAGGAAGATAGAATGGCGCGTGCGAGTTTGCTTGGACATGTGTGAAACAAATCTCTGAAGATTCGTTCCTCATGGTTCCGGCATCTACCAAATCAAAATCCCCCAGGAGCTCGCTCAAGATAGGAATACTTCTATCTGCTCGCAGCTGGTACGGCGACCTACTGCTCTCATGACCCAGTTAAAATCGCCTGCGAGCACAACGGTCCTATCGCATTCTGCAAAACGGCGTAAGCCGATGAAAAAAGAAATCCGGTCTTTCACTGCGCTGGGGGCATACCGCCAGGGAACTGTTGCAAAAAGAAAATCGCACAGAATGAAACGCCCTTTTTCGTCAGTCGTCACGCTCAGCTCCGACAGGGGAAAGGACTTCCTCAAGAACAAAAAACAACCCTCCGAAAGACCAACAGCATGGGTAACGCAAACCTCGTACGTAAGTAAAATGGGTTTCAGTGCGTTGGCTACCTGCTCCTCATCAGCCATCTTGGTTTCTTGCAGCGCTAAGAAATCAGGTCTCTCCTTAAATAGCAAACGTTGTACTTGGTACTGTTTCTTGCGTGAGATAAGACGGTGAACATTTAGCGTTGCTAGTTTGATGGTTGTATCGAACGTACAAATAGTAGAGTCACTACGCAGCACTTGCCTTCACGATCCTTTGAAGTCCTCGTAACCAGGCCTTGCCGCCTTACTGACTGTCGCGTCGCGGCCTTCCGTCCGGGAGTCTGTTTTTATCTATCCACTTCCAAGGGTTGGGGTCCTGCCGGGCGCCAAGGGCGTGTCCTCCAGGCCGCGCTTGCCGAAGTCTTTGGTCTCGTCCATGACAAGGTCGCCTTCGAGAGCTTTCACAGCCGGCGCGGCACGGGCTGTCAGTAGGACCGCAACGGCCTAGGTCGACGTCATCTCAAGAGTCGGGATACCAGGGTGTTGCACAGGGACAGCCAGTGTAAACTTTTCGACGTCTTCAGCCGCAGTGACTTGCGGTGAGGTTTCGTTTCCGCCAGGGAGCCCCTGTTGCTCCACACACGGTTGGACGTCGCGCAGCAGTCCTCGGAAGGCCAGCTCTGCCTCTTCAACCTCTATGGTCAGCGGCGACAACTCGTCCGTCTCACTTCCGCCGGTGACACGGGCGTACGTCTTGACGCACTCTTCCTTGTCGTGTCCAAAGCGGTTGCACTCCGAGCACTTCAGCACACGGCAGTCGCGTCTGATGTGCCCGGCGTGGTTAGAACGTAGACAGTCCGGCGCGCGCCTTGGGATGACGACGAGGACGTTGCCTCCGTGGAGCCTCCGCTGGTGCGGTAAACTGTTGGGCGTGACGCCGTTCCGTAGCGTCATGCGGATAATGCGCGTGGTCGACTCGATGGCCTCGAATCCCTCGACGCGCCCCTTCTCGCGGGAAACTTCGACGACTTTGCCATAAGGCTCGAAAAGTTTACTCACCGCGTCGTCGGGGACGTGGAAGGGGACCAGTGTTGGACAAAATACTCGATAAAACTATTTAAAGGGGCACTGACACCCCAAAGGTCGTATTTTTATTGTCTAAAACGATGCAAGTTGTAGTCATAAACACGCAAAAAAAAAAAAACCCGCATAGGAAAAACAAAATTCCCTACGCGTGCGCGCGCCTTTTTATTTTTGGCGTCCTTCTCTCTCGCTCCTCACCTCCTCGCTTCTTTTGATTCGTGACGTCAAAAATCATGAAATTTGTAAGCTTTGTAGGCGACATTTCTATAACATTTAATAACGGTAATAGTAAAACATGTTTTTTTTTTAACGCAATTGCGAACGCACTACGCCCTTCTTTTTGAAATACCAAAAAATCAAAGTCCGGTGTGATGTCGCCTCCTGGATTTGTATCCTCCCTCGGAAAAGTTGGCGGCGCTCGAGTAGAGGATGATCGGTGAGTCGGGGAACCGGACGAAGAAACCGGTTTTTCCCGGTCCGCCGGCGCCCATCTTTCCCGCTCCTCACCTCCTCGCTTCGGGTCGCGGTGGTTTGGAGCGGAGGTGCGAAAGAAAGTCGACTCACAGGAGACCTCAAAATTTGACGTCACTGCACTGGCGCGGATCGCGCGGGAACTTCAAAATCGGCCTTTGGATATTTTTTTTCTACTTCACAAATACTGCATTCTCCAGTTTCGAAGTTAGAAGGTAATGTCCCGGCATCGTTTTCAATCGTTTCGGATAATAAAAAAAAAAAATGTTTTTGATGTGTCAGTGCCCCTTAAGTTAAGTTACTTAATACCTGCTTTATAAAGTATTTAAAATACTACTCAAGTTACTTTAAGTAGTATTTGAGTAGAATGGAAATACTTATAAATGTATTTAAAGACTTGAGCGTGTTGGTGATCTACATTGACTTAAAACAAAAGAAACACACAAGGGGACGAAACAGACGACAGCTGTGTCGTCTGTTTCGTCCCCTTGTGTGTTTCTTTCGTTTTAAGTCATTATAAATGTAATTCCATTACTTTTTTGAAGATACTTCCGCATTGCGTAATTTGTATTGACGTCAGTGACAAACACAATTATACAGTTGCGCAAATATTTTTACCAGAATGGTTTATTAGCTCGCAACAAAAGAAAACAGAAAACAAACAAACAAATAAACAAAAACATCTTAGGCCAATTTTATGCAGCCCAACCATAAGGAGCAGAACATCACTGATACATGTTGCAAAACATTTCTGGGACAAAAAAAAAAGAGGTCACGTCAGCTATTTGCAACTTTAACCACCTATAAGAGGCGCTGGTGCCTATCAAAATGGCTGTCATCTGGATGATTGTCGTGAGCAGCAGTAAGAGGCGCGGTCTGCGACGCGTAATTAATCCTAGTTTTGCTTTATACGAGCAGCCTTACTTTATATTTTTTTTTTGCCAGGAAGGTGTGGGCAAGCACCTTTCTTGTGAAGCCGATCAGCCAGGAGCTAGGGAGCGCGTTTCTGAGACCGCGGTACCAGCATCGCTGAAAATTGCAAATAGTGACATTACTGAATATCACGTCCTGCGGCGGACCTTAGCCGCATTGTTTAACTACAAACCATATTCCCTATATGAAGCGTTCACTATAAACGAACTTGGGTTACGGAACTGAGTAAATAAATAACAAAGAGAGCCCACATAAGAGCCACAGAACTCGTCATCTCCTTCAAGCAGGTTGCGTTCAGAAAGGCACTCAACGTTGGGAGACGCTTTGTTGGCATTTTGAGAGGTTATCCTGCTCGTAGTTAGTTTCCTGCCCTGTTCTCTGCTTGTCAATGTTTGCTTACATACAGTGTTCTGGAGAGCAATAAGTGCCGGACTGACGACAAAAAGAAAATAAACAAAAGAAACCTCTACGTTTTGCCGTAGCGGGGTCAAATATACAGCAAGCAAAAAAAAGTGTCTTCTTGTTGTGTCCACTTCTCATTTTCTTCTGTTTGTCATTTTCTTGACACTGAAGTCTGCACTGTTGTCGTGGGTCGTTTTCCGTTCTGCGTTGCGCCTCAGTGTGGCAATCTTTACTTCCGTAAAACCACCCCTTTTCTTTGAGGAGTTTTTGGGGAAACTCTACGAAAACAAAGGCGCCTTTGGGAAGGCGAGGGGGAAAACCGTCATTGTACGAACTTTTGTGTGAATTTTGTCTCAATTGGCACAAAACCGATGTTTTCACGAGCTCAATCTAAGTCATCGTACCTTATCCGAGCTACCAACAGGATTTGGTTGCTCGAAAGAATGTTTAAGTTTGCTCGTGCCACACCCACGCAACTTCATACCGAAAAACTCGAAAAATGGGGGAACGTCAAATATGTATTTGAGATTATAGGTACACGATACTCAGAAATGTAATTAAAATACAGTATCAAATACTCTCGATCAAAAGTATTTGTAAGATACCAAGATACTTCAAAACGTGTTACTACTGCCATTTTTTGTTCAGCTGTAGTTGTTAGTGTTTAGTTCGGGCGAAGTCCGCTGTTGTTCGTATGCGAAAACCCACGTTATCACACACACACAAAAAAAAAGAGTCATAGCGTTGCCGCGCGCATGGGGCGATGGCGATGGATAGGGAGTGATAGCGCTGTCCCTTCACTCTCCATCTTTCTCTTGCCCCCCCTTTTTTTTTATACCGTCATTCTATATGAGCTCTCCAAACATGAAATCAGCGGTCATGACAAAATTCTTAATCTATGTCTTTTTTTCCCCCCTTTGAAACTTGAGTATAGGTTTAGCGAAGAAAACCGAGGATGCATTCGACCGTACTCATACCTGCCTTTTGGAGCCGGTCCCAGGAACTGTGTCGGCATGAGGTTCGCCCTGCAGACAATCAAGCTGTGTCTCCTACACGCCATCCACAGCGTGCAGTTCGTTCGCACACCCAGAACCAAAGTAAGCCGCCTGAAATTTAGTTCGTGTTATTGCAGTCACTTGACAGGTTGCGAAATCGTTACCACAGTCTGATGCAGGTTTCGAGCAGCAGAACACAGCTCCGCCCACAAAGACTTCCTCTTTTTTCCACTTTAGTAGAGGGAACGCTGAAGGGAAGGCGGGTGGAGAGGAGGAAACCGCCAATCATGGCAGTGCGGAGAGCTTTTTTGGAAGGTCTTGTCCTGCTATTCTAAACCTGCCACAGGCTAAGCCTTGCAGCAAAAGTAAATCATTTCAAACTATAGCAACGAATTCCCCTCGGGTGAAAAAGTACATTGCGTACAAAGGTTCACCTAACGATTTCAATTTTAGGATTGTAGTCATAAATCTGGATTAAATCTCTATTTAGACCAACTGGTTACCACTATAGTATAGCGAGGTTCCGGTTTCGGATAAACCCGGAAAATTCCGAAAAACGTACCCGCCGGTGAACTTCTTGGCAATTCAACGATATCACACACAGACACACGTATACTGTCGAGACCGGTTATAACAAAGCCAGCGGGAATCGGAAATCGCTTCGCTATATCCGCTTCGTCCTTATATATAAACTCATACAAATAACACGAAAAAAAAAAAAAGATAACACGGGTTGTCAAGGGCACATGTTTATCGAGCCTGCAGAAACCGGTCGAGGGTTCCATACAAGCGTCCTCGGCTAGATCGGAGCCGCTTCTTGCCAACTGCGAGAAGCTCCGATCGAAACAAGATCCTGCTACGTACGGACCGTGTCGACTAGCTGCAACGGCCCCGCGGAGGACGCCGGCGGTGGACGTCATTCTTTACGTTTATGCGCACTCCGTCGAGGATGGCACTCTGTTGATTCAAGGGGATTGGCTTCGTCTTCCCCGTCGAGGTGCCACCGCTGCCGGGACTCTCCATCATTGAGTGGCGATGATTCGCCGAATCGGTGCTCGAGTGAAGTTAAACTTTCGCGCAAGAGTAACCTCACCGTCCAGACGCCGACACGGATCACGAAGCAAACAAAGAAGCGCGCACGGCACCGAGTTCGCACTGACGCTTGTAGATTTAAGAGATTGGGCAACTGCTCGATCAGTGTCACGTGGTTTGTGGGCCGCGTTTGCAAAACGAGCTGCAGCATGCAAGGAGTCAAAGCACAAAAAGCGTTCACCTTCGGCAAATGTGTCCGCCTCTCCGCCCAGTTTCGTCGCCACACTGGCTACGCGACAATGAAATGCAGATGTACTTACTGCTCCCTCTCTTATATCTAGACTCTCTCCGCCATCTCCGCCGGAACGTTACATGTTACAAAAAGTTTTTGAGAGAAAGGAGAGCAGGGGAGGAGGAAGCAGACGGAATGCTGGAGAGGAGAGAAGGAAACCTCCTCCTCTCTTCAGCATTCTGTCTGCCTCCTCTTCTCCAGCTAAAAAAAAAACTTTTCTTAACCTGTCGCTCCGAACGTCCCTATCCGCGTGCGATGCAGTACATCCGCTACCCAGATAGGGAGCAGGGAGCAGGCGACGTTGCAGAGACTACCACCGGCGGCCTTTCCAGAAGCATCTTCTGCAGCCTGTTCAGGGTGGCTTCTTTGCCGCGGCAGTAAAGTGCGGCGGTTCGAGACTTTCCGAATTTTATTCTTTTTTTTTTTTTAAATTATCACAGAATTTCTCTTCGCAATATCCGCGGGTGCCGCTCAATATGTTTCGCTAAAAACGGACACACATGCATTGAAAAAGTGCGAACTGGAATGGGAAATCGTGATCACTTTGCCGTAGCCGCTATTTCGTTAAAACAGCTTCGTTATAACCGGTCTCGACAGTACGCGCACACGCACGCGCGTGCATGCACACACATGCACGCATACACACGCACACTCAGATCATCACAAAAAAAAAACAAAAAAACATTAGAAACTTTACATTTTCCCGTAGCGGTTGTCCTGATTAGATGTCATCTGTAGTCTCATTTCTCCTTAGAGGAAGACTGGTCAGTGGCTTTTTATTTCTGGGTCACCAGAGGAGGCAACTACTCCAGTTTCAAGTTAAGCTTACGCCATCTCTGCTTGCCTCTGAGGAGGACGCGGTGTTTTTATGTCATTAGAAGCAATGCTCCCGTGAAATTCCTTGTAAATATTGCTCACGATGAAGTTTGCATTCTCATTTCCTGAGTTTTGTGTGGAGATTTGTTTTTATTCGTAATTATGAAAGAGTAGAACTATGATTAGGAAATTAAGCGCCGATAAATTCCAATTATCACACAAATGGGAACGCAATCAAACTTAAATTTCGAGAAGCGCCGAATGGATAATTAATATAAAACACACACGCACGCGCACACACAAAAAAAGAAACAGATGGGAACAGGCACAAAATATTTCACCGGCAGTTCTTAACGCGAGAATTCCCTTTAATAAGTTCTGCATGCAGATATAAGAGAAACAATCGCGTTTCAGTGCACCAGAGTTTGTGTTCAAAACGTGCCTGCTGCCGGCTGTATAAGCCCTAAAACGTATAAGGATTGGATAAAGCGTACAGGAATTTATACGTGTGCAAACGATGTATTTGTCGATGTGAGTTTCTGAATATGACCGCCGTTTCAACGAGACACGGGTTCTCTGTTATATTGAGCTCTTCTTATCCCTAACTGTATATTCGGCAAAACATTAATCGTGGCTCACTAAATATTAGTATAATAAAAAATCCGAATATGTAAATTAGTAATGCTGTTTTTTGTTGTGTTTTTTTTATTTATTTTTTTTCCTGTAATTGACGACTTATATGAGCCCAGCTTTGCAGACCTTCGCTCTAACTACGGTTTGTTCATAGATGTAAAGCCCCTA
Source organism: Ixodes persulcatus (assembly GCA_013358835.2). Classification (NCBI taxonomy): domain Eukaryota; kingdom Metazoa; phylum Arthropoda; class Arachnida; order Ixodida; family Ixodidae; genus Ixodes; species Ixodes persulcatus. Next base: position 153,701 of record JABSTQ010009380.1, read on the forward strand.
TATCCAGGGAAAAGTGGTGCCATTCATTGCTGTGAAACATGAAGGTGCTTTACATAGATGACATAGTCAGCAACACCTTAAACGGATGCTGAACCAAACATTCCGGTGTCCATAATAAGTGGCTGCACGATGCTTCCACGAGCCAGCAGCCGCCGGTGTGCGCGAGCACACGCAACGAAATTGACGTCATAGTCCCCCATTCGCTCATTGAAATGTGTGGGCTCCGGGGAAAAGGAGAATAATATGACAAGCGTTTTATCTCCACAGTGGAGTCTGGTGATAAAAGATAAGCGATCAATTGGTCTAACAAGCACGTGGCTTTAGCACTTGTGGCCTTGCCGAAACCCAAGATTCGGCGCCGAATTTTCGATTCGGCAAAAGTTCGGCCCGTCACTACTTTCTAGCACTGGTGACATAAGCAAGGCTCAACAGGCTTGCAAAGACGGTGCGACCGGAAGTCTGTTGGGACGCAAGCGGAAGTTTATGTTTGTAAACAACAAAAGGGTCTGTACCAAAGGATTCACGAAAAAAAAGTAAATGCACTGTATACCAAAACGTTTTTATACATGAAGTACTACGTACGCTGCTGTTGCCGCGGCAGCTTATTCAACCGCAATCTTTATCAAAAACGCATGCGGGGAGCGCTACTTGCTTATCATCTATCACGTGGTTTTGACGAATTCACGCGAACGGTGATAAGGCGCGTGGGCGGGTTTTCTGCCGACTATTTTACGTGTCGACTACTGTTCTGTCGACGGACACGAAAAAACCAAACCAACGAGTAACGTACAGCTTCGCTGTAATATTTTATGTAACTGATTTTTCGTTCCAGGTCCCGCTTGAATTCTCGAGAAAGTTTGGTCTGCTCGAGGCCAAGGAAATCGTCGTCGGCGTAAAACCGCGCTGATATACCTGCAGTGTTTTGATTAGTATTAACCGAAACTCGCAGAATTGCATATACGTAGTTTATTTACACACAAGTTCTGCGAGCTTGGAAGCGTTCTTTGGTGAAGTGTAATACATTTCATATATTAACGGATCATCGGAGAGGAGACCTACCAGCCGCGAATGTAGCTTTATATAAATATTCTTTTTGGGAGTGCGAAATAAAGGTTGTATAGAAAGAAGTGTTTCTTTTACTTTTTCTTAGGGAGCCTTCATGTGCGCTTTGCTAGGGTGATGCCACCCTTTGTAATACCACTAGCCGACAAACCAGCAGCCATTTTGGTTCTCGGCGATAATCCGTGGGGCTTATAAGCCTCCCGGAAACAAGCACCTTATCTCACAAGTTCGGAGCAGCGTTGTGGAACCCACGGAGGGAGGATTAGCGTTTTCCCCTTCGGATGGGAGGGCCGATGGACACAAAGGCCACTTTCCGGCGCACAGGGAAACAATGAGAGGAACAAAATGGCGGTGGCAGAGGGTGTGGGAAAGGGAAGCAGGCAGTTGGCATCACTCTATGCGAAGCGCACATGAAGGCACCCTACTTTTTCCATTGAAGGGGCCACCGTGACTCAATTCTCTTCCCGCGGATGGCGCAACGTTCATCCTGTTACACCACTGCCAGGGATGTTGTGCCACTTCCCCCACCCTCCTCTCTAGATCAGAGGGCCCAATTCTCCTTTCCGGATCAATGCGCCCAGCAACCGAGAAAGAGCAGGAGACGAGAGCGAGCCAGGACGTCAGAACGCCGAGATCTGGTTGGAATGATAAGTGGCTATACCTAAAGCTAGCCAGCTGCCGTTGTTTTCACCAGAGGTCGTCAGTTTTGGTTGAACTCACCCACAGTTGGCTCAAAATAAAAAGTTAAAAACTCACTCTCCCACGGCCGCACTCAGCGTCAAACCCTCACTCACAAACTCATGAACTTTGTAGGTTTCCCCTTTGGGGGTACCACGTAGACACACAGAAGGTTCCTTGAGTCCGGACAACGACGTGTTTATTTGACGATAACGCCACAGGTATGCCCGAGGGCTAACAATGTCCGAAATAACGGCGCTGTCTTTTTTGACAGGATCGCAAGTCGGAGTCCGCGCTGCCGCTACTGGCTGAGTGAATTTCGGGCCGGCATCACGACAACACAGATAGCTTCGATGGCAGAGCTAGTTACCTATCAATAACGTCATACTCAAATAAAGGCTTGGAAAGCGTTATTCAACAATAATTAAGGCTGGCGTGCAGCTAAACTAATTTGAGGAATGTTTTTACTGCGTAATTACGGAAAGCGATTGTCGAAATGGGCACAGCTACGGTCATGAACGTTCAGATTACCGGTGTTAAAATTAGAATTGCCAGACCAGCTCACATTACCACTAGTGAAATAAAATGGCACGCCTACACTGTTAGCAAGTCCCGTGTAGTTAGTGAGTATTTGGGGTGAAAAACACGCTATTTACACAAATTACCATAAATGTACACGTTGAGTAATGGATAATTCGTTCAAAAATTATGCGAGGTTGTAAAAAACGTGTTTTGGTTCGGTCATACACGCATAGCCGTTTAGCCGACCTCGAAAACACGCATCACTCCCGGCGACGACTGCAGCATTGCCGGCTATCGAAAGCATCGGAATGTTTGAGGACACACCTAGAAAAGTCCGGGGAGACAAATGCCGTTGCTGCATCTGTAGGTCATCTTTAAGTTAGAGCTGACAGAAAAAATGTGGCCACGGCGCAACGCCGATGTACGCTGGAAGCTAGAGCCGGTTTGTTTTCGTTGTCTTTGTTTGGTCGGAGAAACTCTGGGAACAACGCACGTTTAAAATGGCGCCGGTATTGTTTTGACCTGACGGCACGCGAGCAGCTCGTCGGTTTGCGAGCACATGTCGCGAAGACGTGACCGCAGAGGTGAATCTGTGATGTTCCCGGAAGACAGAAAGTATCATTCGTAATCGTCGTGTGTGCTTTGAAAGCGAAGGGAGTCACAAGGTCCACGAGTGCGCAACCACAAGCCAAGGTTCACGACAGCGCTGCGTTGCATGACTTCGGCGATCTCGTTCTGTTTGGTGCAACAGGCGGCGTATTTTCGGCACCCATTTGAGATCCAGGGCGCGTGGCCAATGACGTCACGGATGTCAAAATAACAGCTTTTGTTTTGACGCCTTAGTTATTTTGACGTTAACAACACGTTTTCCTTGGATGCCGCTGACTGCATTTTGAAATGTTGGTCGCTCGGCGTGTGTGTGGCCGGGTGCTCGGCGGTGTCCGCGCTGGTGCGTGTTGTTCGACGTTGCCGCCTGTACTCGTCGCGTTCTCAGGAACATCAAAATAAGCGTTCTCCATTTTCAAACTTCGCCCGGTGCCGTCCGTCACTCCTGTTGGACATGAAGATTACGTGTACCGGAGGCGACAGAGCCCAGCCGCAGTAATTTTGTGCGCATTTTTCTGGAGCTGTACTTCTGTGCAATACGACGGATTATCACCCTTGCATAGAAGAGCTGCGAAGGCCGTGCAAGCGGCGAGCGAGTAGCCTTGACTGGCATGACTGCACCCGCTGCAGGAGCGCTCGTGCCGCGTGATCCAAAGCAACTAGCTCGCGCTTTTAGCACTGTCGTCGACAACATTCTTTTTTTTTTTCAGTGTTAATCGTAAAAAAGAAATGTCGTAAATATCGCCAAATGCCACAACAAAACAAAATGTTAAAAAAAAAAACACGAAAAGTAAGCCACCACTGCGGACTGAACGCCCGACTGCTTGGGTATGAGGCAAGCACCTTAACCGCTAAGCTACACTATAGCTTCGAAAATCACGTTCGAAAATCACGGCACTTAACGCGGAGTACCATCGGACAGCACATAAACGCTCTGCAAAATTGCCGGACGGCAAATCTTCTTTTGCAACAGGAGTGACCGACGGCACCGGGCAAACGAAATTGGAAAACACTGTTTCTGGATGTCGGCAATTGATACGCGACGATCACAGGCGGCACGTCGACACACACCAGCGAGTACACCGCCGAGCCGCCGAGCACCCGACCATGCGCATACACTCGACGACCGACCGACGTTACAAAATGCAGTCCGCGGCATCGAAAATAAAACGTGTTTACGTCAAAGAATACCAAATATAATATGGGCGTCTGTGACGTCATTAGCCGCGCCCCCTCGTGGTGTATGGTGCGGTGCTTGGAGGTAGAAACCCACACTAACACGGAGCGCAAATTGGTTGTTGTGGGGTTGAGATTCAACGGGTTCAGTCCCGTCGTCGTCAGCTGATCCGGTCCAGCTGTTCCGGGAGGACGCAGCGAACGTTTTTAAAAGTAGATCTTCCTTCGTTCCGTTTCAAATTGTGGAAGATTCCAGACACATACCACGAGTAAAAAGCTGCGGGCGTTTTCAACAAAATTACGTCGTTTTATTTGAACAATAGACTCCAGATTGTTGTCCTAAATCTGCCATTTTTATGCTTCGTGTTGTCGAATTACGTTTGCACAGCGACTTGTTTGCACAGTGACGCACACCGCTCGAGTAGATGATTCGGTCCTGCAAACGACCGGTTATGCAGAATTTCAGGGAAACTTAAGTCACCACCGATATTTTCATGTAAATCTCGTGTGAGTTTGTTGCGCACATTATGCGGTGTGAATAAATTAGGGCAAGTTTCCTACCTGCCCGCAGATGCATGAACTGAGAACATTTTTTACGTAGTAAACATAGTGCTTTTTCTTTATAAATACTTTTGCTACGATGCCCACTGAATAGGACTCCAAGAGATGGGGCCGCATTCAGTGGGCGTCATAAAAAATGTGGCTGACACAAATGTCGGCAGGTATTTGGCAAAAGCGCATGGTATTGCTTGCGAAGAGTGTTTTTCACGGAACGTTTATTTGTTGACGCCAAGTAATCGACATATCCGACCCACCGCAATCTATGCCTGGGCTAATTACCAGCAGTGTGTGCCTTTGTTTTCTTCTCTCCTTCGCTTTTCCTATACGTTCAGCTGGTATTCAAGGAAGCTGGTTTTGTTGAGGTCCGAACTAGAGGCGAAAACGTACTGCATCTACTGCTGTGTAACAGTGAAATTGTTCATGATATAGCCGTCCTCCCAGGAATTAGCGACCACAAGATAGTCACTGCTAGCTTGACGTTCCCTCAGCGTTTTCGCACCCAGGATACTGACAGGAAAGTCTCTATGTACGATAAATGTAATGTTGATGCTATAGAAAAAGAACTGTCTGAATCTTTCGGGAATTTCGAGTATTTCGCTTTAGAAGACGGTGTAGACGCTATATTGGAATTTTTCCAAAATCGTTTGTTGAAATTAATAGACACATATGTTCCCGTTAAACTAATACGTGCAAAAGCAAAGAATAATAAGCCTTGGATGACAGCTGCTGTAAAAAAGGTAATAAAGAAGCGCAGACGCGTTTATCAATATTATAAACTACACCCATGCATATCGGCAGCCGCAGTGCTCGAGAACATCAGTGTAACCTATAAGGAAGCTATTATCTCTGCAAAACGTGAGTATTTTGATAAACTGTCTGAGGGCATGCGACTTAGTAGCAAAGAATTCTGGAAATACTTAAAAAAGACGCGAAAGGAGAATATGGGAATTCCAAGTATATTATATCTTGGGGAAGTAAGTGAAGAAAGTTACAAAAAGTCAAGCTGTTATAATATATTCTTCCAGTCTATTTTGCCTCTAACGTCAGAACTCTTTCTTACCACCATCTCAATGAAAAAATTGTTAATCAAATGGCTCCTGTTGTCATCAGTGTAGAAGGGATAAAGAAGTGCTTAAATGAGCTTGATATTAAAAAGGCTGTAGGTCCTGATGGTCTGTCGCGTAGAGTTTTAAAATTATGCTCATTTGTTGTGTCTCGCTAGTTAGAGATTGTTTTTTGTAAATCTCTAGAACAAAGCGTGCTCCCGTGTCAGTGGAAGGTGACGTGCGTTACGCCAATCCATAAGCAGGGATCAAAACACAAAGTGGAGAGTTATCGCCCCATATCATTGAGCGGCGTATATTAGAGCATATTATTTATAGCAATGTTGCGAGGCATTTTAATACAAATAGTTATTTCTCTTCTACACAACATGGTTTTAGAAAGGGCCTCTTATGCGCCACACAGCTCGTAGAACTTTATCATGACTTGGTTTCAACGGTTGAGGGGGAGGAGAAACGCGAGCCATTTTTCTTGATTTGAGAAGGCTATCGATAAAGTGTCTCACCCTTTGCTGCTACACAAACTGAGCTCGCTTAGCCTCGATGAAAACGTATACCGTTGGATAGAAAATTACCTCTCTGGGAGAAAACAGTGTGTCGTCGTAAATGGTGCAAGCTTAGACTTTTTTGAAGTGACTTCTGGCGTGCCGCAGGGGTCAGTGCTCGGACCTCTTTTATTACTTGTGTTTATTAATGATATATCATCGACCATTAACTCGTCCATAAAGCTGTTTGCGGAGGATTGTGTTTTTGATAGCAGGGTTGACAGAGTTAGTGATTCGGCTTTTTTACAGTTGGATCTGAATAAAATATCGGATTGGTGCAGGATTTGGGAGTTAGGCTTGAATGTGGATAAGTGCGCGCAAGTCGTTTTTGGGAGGAAACTTAACCCTGTCCCATCATGTTATTTTTTTGATCATCATAAATTAAGTAATAACGGTGAAGTTAAATATTTGGGGATTACCTTGTCAAGCACACTTTTTTAATGTTCATGTCACTGAAATTGCTAAAAAGGCCAGCCGAACTTTAAATTCTCTTATTCGAAATTTACGCGGCGCTCCACAGAAACTGAGGGAGACAGGCTACTGCTGTTTGCTTAGACCAACACTAGAGTACCCATGTGTTTTGTGGGATCCGCACCAAAAGTACCGTGCTGATAATTTAGAGAAGCTTCAAAACTGTGCGGCGAGATTTGTAACAGGAAAGTATAGTAGAAACAATAGCGTTAGAGGGATTAAAAATGTACTTGGTTGGGAAACTTTATTGTTATGACGCAAAGATTTTCGATTGAGGTTCCTGCTCGCAATTTGTAACGGTTTGACAGGTATTGATAAAAGCATATACATAAAATTACCTAACTATATTTCAAATCGTGTGGATCATTTCAGAAAGATAAAGGAACTTTTCTGTAGAACAGAGTATAAGAAGTTTTCATTTTTTCCACACACAATCGCTCAGTGGAACCTGCTACCCAAGTCCTTTTTTATTAATGATGACGTGGGACCATTTACCTCGGGAAATGGTCTTGATTTTTAATGTTGTTATTTATTTGTATCGTTTATGTATTTTCTTTCTCGACAGCCGAGGCTGCATATTCAAGTGTTCTGTTTTTTAGTTCTTTATTGAGCGTCCATGAGCTGTACCTGCTGTAATGCCGAAGTTTAGGCGCTGCAAGTTTTTTTTTTGTAAATAAAGAAAGCTAATTATCAGTTAGAGGTATCCAAAGGTACCAACCGATAACAGCAAAATCCGGTGCTCCGAAGAATAAATCATGGCAGGCATACTCCATACCCCTGCAGAAAAATCGTTTTTGTTTGCGTGTTTTAGGGACACCTAACATAAAACACACAATTTCAGTTGGTGCTTGGGACTTCTAGGTGACATGCTTCGGGACCCTGCTTGTTCTGATATATTTGCTCCCCTTTTGGAACATATATTTAACCTATCTCTCACGAAGGGTACTTTCCCTGATTTGTGGAAGTCTTCTATATAGTTGTGCACATATTCAAGGCTGGTAATCCGTCATTACTTTGTAACTATCGTCCCGTTTCGTTATCGTGTAGTTTGGCGAAGGTTTTCAAAATGATTATGCATAACCCGATCTCAAATTACCTCGGTCAAAAAATTAGTATTTTTCAGCATGGTGTTTTAAAGGAAAGTCCGTTGAAAGAAATTGGTGCTCTTTTTTAGATTTTCCTTTGCCGATAGTCACAACAGAGGCCAAATAGATGCAGTATATTTTGACATATCGAAGGCCTTTGACCGTGTAGATCATACTTTACTTCTTTGCAAACTTTCTTTTTATGGCATGTACGCAAAGCTTTGTGAATGGTTCAGGAGCTACATACGCAGTAATACTGTTCGTGTTGGAAACTCTTTTTCGAAGTGTTTCACATTAACTTCTGGTGAACTCCAAAGTTCAAACCTGGGACCACTGTTTTTTTTTTTTTTTTTTATAAACGCTATATTATCATGCGTCAAGCACTCGAATGTCCTGCTTTTTGCTGACGACATAAAACTCTTCTTAAATGTTGAAGACTATACTGACTGTACTTTATTGCAAACTGATGTTGGTGCAATTTCCAAGTGGTGTAGAAAAAACTTGGAATACATTTTAGCGCTCAAAAACAAGGACAAAAAGACAAGAATCAGACAGCACAGTTGACTTAAAACGAAAGGTTGACTTATACGAAAGAAACACACAAGAGGACGAAACGGACCACACAGCTTTCGACTTGCAACGACAGATTTACTGGGGCGGTTAGCCGCTCAGAGCTCGACTTGGGGAGGCGATGGGGAAAGGGGGAGGGGGATGAGGGGAGATGTAAGAAACACAGGGAGACCGCTGCTGGGGCGAACACAGCGGGCGGTCGGGAGTCTGGTCCGTGTTGCCTCTCTCGTGGATGATACCTCGCGTCGCTTCGTGCCATCGGGGGCGCGGCGGAGAGCGGGGAAAAGGGAGGGGGGGGGGATGCGTCATTGGAATTCCCTGGGGAAGGCGCAAGACGAATCAGAGGGTCAAGCGAGAACAGAAGGCGAGAAGAAGTAAGAACAGAAAGCGGCTTTCCGGAATTGTTTTTGTTTGCTATTGTTTTTCCAAACCTTTTAGCTCTAGTGCCGTGGGGGCTGGGGGGCTCCCCACCCTCGCAGGAAGTGAATCTCTCTCTCTGATAGTGAAAGGGATGGGCTGGAGAGGTTTGTTGTCACCGACTTGATGCTTAGGGATTCTATTATTTCTCTTCCGAATCGAGATCGATGTCCCCCTATGATTTTTGTTTGGGTGAAAGGGGGTGTAAAAAAGGGGCAGTTTTTGCGTGGACAAACAACCGGACGCACGGAATCCTCGGGCGGGCTCGTGATCTCCCTCGCGTGTTCACGGAGACGGTCGTTGATGCATCGGCTCGTTTGACCGATGTACTCCGCTCCGCACGAATGAGGGATCGTGTACACTTTCTCTCGCGCGCAGGGGCGGAAGCACTGGGCGTGTTTTTTAGTGCAAGAGGGCGGAGGTTCCGGATTGTTGACGCGCTTGCAGATTCCACCCAATTTGAATTTGCAGGTGAAAAAAACCCTGGTGTCGAATTTGCGTGAAAGCGCACTCAATCGATGGGATGTGTTGTGCACGTATGGAATGCATGCAGGGCGGGAGGAGAAAGATCTGGGTGGGGAATTGCGGGGGCGGCTCCCGGACTGCACGATCAACTTTTTGATGTTGTTTTCAATCAGATCCGCGGGGTAGCCTGCCCCCTGAAGCCTAGCCGTTTGGCGCGAGAGACTCTCCTTGGTAAGGTGGGGACAGGACTTTTTACAGGAGGAGGAGAGAAGAGATTTGACGATGCCGGATTTTATTGTTTTCGAATGATGGCTAGTGAAAGGAAGGACAGATTTTTGAGAGCGCTGTTGAAAGGACCAGCATAGGCCGTGGGAGGAAGGGGTGAGGCGGAGATCCAGAAATTGGAGCCCCTCCTGGCTAGGATTCTCTTTTGTGAAGGAGAGACCCCTAGCGTTGGCAGCGAAGGCATGCAGGACAGAGACGTCCGAGGTGGATGAAGGGTGAATGACGAGATAATCGTCCACGAACCTGAATATCCTGCATCCAGGACCGGAGCGAGCAAGATCCTCCCCGCACCGCACGATCCACGAAAAAGAGAAAGATCTCACTAAGGATCGGTGCGAGGCAGGAACCAATGCACACTCCCGACCTCTGGATGAATATCTCCAATTCGTACTCGACGAGAGGGGATCTCAGGTAGAGCCGGAGTAGGTCGAGAAAGCCTCCGGTGTGTGTTCCGGACGCGTTCTAAAACCTCGTCACCCCATGCATCTCAATCGCCTCAGACACAAAGTTTAGAATATTTTTGAGGTCGAGGTTGTAGTACATGTCCTCAATGTCCAGAGAAAACAGGTTGAGGTCATGATCGGCATGCTTCGTTCTAAGGAAATAAATTACCTCAAGAGAGTCCCTCACGCGTTAGGGGTGAAGAAGATCAATGAGGAGAGATGCCGCTTTGTCGTTAAATCCAGTAAAAACTAAATTGATTTCTTTATCGAGAAAGCGGGACGTATTCTTTTACCCTTATGTGCTTGAGGGAAATGCGATAGGTCGTATATATCTCTGGTGAGAGACCTTGGTGTCTATATTGATAATACTCTGTCATTTACTGCGGACGTTTCTAAGATCGTTGGTTTAGCGATAAGAAAGTTGAGAATGATCTCGGTTATCAAGTTCTTTCACCTCACCATTATCTGTAGTGAGTCTGTTCTGTAGCATTGTACGCTCAGGACTTGAGTTTGGTTCAATTAGTTGGAATTCACTATCTTTAACACAAGTTGAAATGATTAAGCGTGTGCAGAAGAAATTTATGTGAATTATTTATGGCCGATACATTGGTGGGAAACTGTTTTTATTTACGATCTGTTGCTGTCTTTATTTAGCCTTAGATGGCTATCAACGAGGTGGGCTGCTAGAGACATTCATTTTGTTGATACGGTAGTGCATGGTACTGTTAAAACTGAAAGTTTACTTATGAATATAGACATTCATGTGCCTTCTAGAGCTAGTCGCCATTTTTTAACATTTTACCCTACTTGAATTTGTGAATCCTCGCCATTATCTCGTATGGAGTCAGCCTTTAATATTATATGCGATTGTGACGTGGAAATGTTTCTTTATTTTGTTAGCTTCAAGTCGGCCTTGCAAAAGTGTATTTTATCCAACCAAGAGTTAGTGTAAGGTTGTATTTGCTCTGCAAACTTGTATTTGTGTCCTTAGAATTGCCAGTGTAATTTTGTTCATATTTTTATTTTAAATAGTGTTGCTGTGAACGCGAACTGACAGTGCACTACACAAAAGGTGTCACAGTTGTTTGTTGGCACTAAAAAAAATAAAATATAATTAGTATATATTATTTTTATTATTATATCTAGTTAATACGTATATTCAGATGCAATAGTGTAAACGAAGACGAAAGCATTTTCTTCAGCTGAAACGTTTTCTTATTCTTAGTTTCTAAGTCTTGTACAGAACATTAGCTTAGCCACTATAGACATCGCTAGCATATCACCTAAATGTTTGAAGTTTATTTGGTTTTTCACTGGCTCCGCCCGGACGGTAAACTGTAAAAAATTTGATCCTTAAACAAATGAGAAAAACACCAGGTAAGATATCCGTCACCATTTTATTTTTGTAGTTTTTTTTTAAGCGTGAACAGCCGACAAAACGAAAACTCAGAAATGGTCCCAGGAAGCCTAGCGAACGCAACCGATGCAGCAATAAAAAAAAAAAAGAAAAAAAGGTTCGGATTAGTTTTTCTAGCGGCCAAGCCAAACTAACGTTCAGTGGAAGCCAGTTCATACAAGGTCATGGAGGGTCCAATAACTCAGCAAGCTATTAAGTTGGGGTAGTTAGTTCGTATGTACAAAAATGTGAAACAACGCCAAGAACACCAAGGACCCAAAAGTGAGTAGTCTGTTCATTGTGTACTTGGTTTATATTAATGCTGTTTTACCTTTTTTATATTAAAAAAAACCGTCTAGCTCTTTTTTATGTTTAGTACCTATTATGAACGCGCTGTATCGTTTCAAAATCATAACAAAAATATTTGTACTCGTAATTTGAGCTTCACAATTGCTGTTGATAAAGGTGAAATAAGAACCTTTACAATTATCGGTAATTAAATGTAGTAACACACTCAAATCACGAAAAAGAACTTACTGTAATTAATTTACTATTATCAAATTACTACCCAAGTATCCTCCTTCGTACGTAAATATGCAAATAAAGAAGTGATCAGAAATGTGACGTTTTTTTTGTGGGGACTCTTCATTTGTCCACAAGCGAATTGAAGCGAAATCGGACTTGATAAATCTTCCTTCTCCTAACACTACGCGTTGGTCTTTCTTTTTGTCTTATTTCTCAGGTACGAGGAAATACAAAATCTTTATGTGCAGTTGTCAAAGACACAGAAAAACTAAAGCTACCGTAGGGCTTCATACCTCAAACATTTTAGGGTCGCAGGTCCAGGTATTTTGTTTACACGGACTTGATTTTAGTCAATTCGTCCAAAATATGCCGCTAATATAAACAGGATTCAAATATTGACTTGCAAACGAACACTACCGCCAGTTACACCACTATTTAAGTCACTCATAATGTTTTATTTGAAATGAAAAAGTAGCGACTATAATCCTGCCATATAATGATATTATGAACTGGCTTCCACGTTGTTATATGCTTAACAATGTGGACCAAAAAAATCCATATCTATAAGCTCATTTGAAAACGCTACTGAAGCACAAAAGAGTAAGTTGTTAATAAAAAGAAGCAAGCACTATCATACTTTGTGAGTTTATGACTACTACTGTTGCTAAGTTAAAAGCTAAAAACAAAATGCGCCCATGATATGATAATTCATATACTACCCCAAATATTCAGCTTTGTTACATATAATTACGTCGCAAAGCAGAACTCAAAATTCAATACATTTTGAAGTACCGCAGTTGTTGATATGCCCTAGTTTAAAAGTTTTGAAGCGTCACGGGGAATGTAAGAAGAAAAGCAGTACAGAGAACAATGGCAAGAGTCGCAATTATAGTGTTTGCCATGAGAAGAGTAGAATACCGCCGGTATGTTTAAACAGAGGCAGCAGCCCGAAAGCGAGATGACGTACAGACGCTCTCAGCATTGGCTTCATGAGTCTCTCGGGCAAATTCCAACCGTGATGTCCTTTACAGACATGACTCCGTATCCGTTGTAGAATTCAAGAGGGACCTGCAAAGCGTTTGAAAGTACAAACAATTTTCCAAGAGCACACAATGTTTTGCAAACGAAAAAAACAACAACAACAACAAACAGAACAGTGCCTGAGGATGACAGAACGGCGACATGCGAAATGTTCAAGATTGAACAATAGACGATTAAACGCACGCGCCGCAAAAACAAGATTAGTTCTAGAGCAGCTCCGTTCATTTAAAAAAATGTTCTTTTTCTACCTGTGGGCGGTGCTCTGTTGCAAGACATGCTGCTAAAACTGCCAATGATATATTGGGGAGCAGCGCTTGCTGAACCCTTGTATAGCGCACCATGCCATTACGAATTTCATCGCCTTCGTAATTTTCGAAAACTGACTTGAGAAATGCACTCTTGACTAAGTGCGAAACTGCAAAGTGTTATCAATGAGTCGATTTCAGATGAAAGCAATATCAGAAATCGGCTGCTTTCTTCATAATGCTGATCACAAATCCCTGTTGAAAAATTGACTGCATGTTTGGTCATTTTGTCAAGCGCGTTGTAGTGCGGTGGCTTTAGAGTGAGGAGGGTGCTTTGAGCTCGTTTGGTGCCTAGGGCAAGATTTTGTATGGAAGCAGATAACGTCACACCATTGTATCTTCTTAAAGCTGCACGCGCTTCCTTTCAGCACCACCCGGATACAAAGCCTTTGCACATAATGTTAGGGCTCACCAAGATAGGGGAAGCGCATTTTCCTGCCCTTTGCACTTCTCGTTCCGCGCGCTCTTTCTCCACTGTTTGTTTTTGCTCCTCTTTTTCTTGCCCTTTCCAGCCCACTCCACTCTCGCGCTTTGTCGCACCACCTGCTTCTGGTCCTACCAATTATGCGTGCTGGGTTCGTAGCTGTGTTGTAGGCGTTACCGAAAAAAATAACAAAATACGTTACTCGTTACTTTAAAATAAAAGAAACAGGTTACCAATCTACGTTACCTAAAAAAAGGCATTACCGCTACCGTTACCGTTAAAAAATAAAGCACGTTACTTTCGCGATACTCGTTAATTATAAATTAACACGTTTTATTTTTTGACGCTACAGGTATGGATAAGCCACACATTTCAATAAATATTATGCCCATTCAGAAACTGAACATATTGCCTTATCTTTTACGGTTCTACCTAAACACTCACAAAATAAAAACGCAAAGAAAAAGGCTAAAAAACCCCGCAAACATTTTAATGGCTTGGCGCCTAGAAAAACGAAAAAAAAAATGGAAGTGTTATTTTTAAACTCTCGGGCATAATATGTAACGAGTAACGCAACTACGTTTCACGTTACTCGAAATAAGTAATGTAAATACGTTACCCGTTACAGTTTTGAAAAAAAAAAGTAACGAGTACGTTACTACGTTACCGGAAAAAGTAGCTTGTTACCGGTAACGCCGTTACCTGTAACTCGTTACCGCAAAGACTGGTTTCTAGCTCAGTCAGCAGCGAACTCGGTTTCCACGACAAGCGGTTCGATCCCTGGCATCGCTTGCCGTTTTTTTCAAGTTTGTTTAGCGGTTACTTACGAATCGATAGTTGCACATTTCGTGCATACAAGGCTCTTGTGGTTGGTTGGCCCTATGAAGCTAGCGCTTTAATAAATATCCGCTTTGTAATTTAATAAAAGGAAACATACAGGATTGTAAAAACTGACGACATTTGCGCGACACTACATGATAGCGTTATACATTTATGTTTCCAATTTTCAGCTGCTGTGTTGAAGTGTTGAAATCACTGGCAGTCTTTCACACGCACATTTGCACATTTTAATAGGCTCATATTGATTCATATTTGCTAAGATAATGTAATACTTTAAAACCCATTCTTACATAGCTTCTTAGCACTACAGTTGTTACACACCGTTGATCTGACAATTTCATATTGTATAACGTTAATTTTTCATTGAACAGAACGCCTGTGGAATTTAGGGTCGGAGCTTCCCTCGAAGATCTTATGTCACAACAGACTTTGGTACCTTTGTTTTGGGCGTCTGCACAAACTTCACGCTCCGTAGAGCGTACAGGAGTGCCATCTTCACTGTCTGGAGTGCGAGTCTTCTGCCCAAGCAGTCTCTGGGTCCGGCGCCGAATGGAAGGAACGCGTAAGGATGAATGGAATCGATGTTTGCTGCGGCGAACCTTTCGACAATTAAAACAACAAAGTTATTGTTGTTAATTTTTTTTTCTTCACAGAAAAAGACGTTTCGAAGCATCATAACAAGAACCGTGCATATCACCCCGCATTGATTACCATGCAAACGTTAGCCTTCCTTTCGCTCGAAATACTGCATTCCTTAAATGGTTTTTCCCGGCGACATCTGTGAACTGGAACGGCTTGCCCGAAGCCATCGTCTCTGTTCAAGACATCGATTCGTTCCGCCAAACGTTAACCTCGATATTTTGTTAAACCACTTCCTTATGTAATATTCTGACTCAGGGTTCTTAAGGTATTGAAATAAAATATAATAAAACAACAATAACACACACAGGACACACATCCAAGAGACACAGAGCGCTGACTTAGACCTCAATGGTATTTTTGGGATCTTCTGCGCGAGGAACGAGGGTGATAAAACTGGTTCGTATTCTTTGTCTTCGGGAGAGGTGTCTCATTTATCATTTTTGACAAACATACTAGCTCCTTGTTTGATAACGTCAAGGATAGAGCACCGACACATTCATCCTTAAACCGTGTAATCCTTTCTGCCTCAATGTCTAGTTCACTTGAAGAACCCTTTAAATTGGGGCTCCAATCTACGCTGTGAAGGTGGTTGGTCAGCGAAGCTGTACTATCACCTGCAACGATTGCCTACTGCACTGTACGAAATACCGCCGCCGGTCGCAGCACGCCGCCGCTGGTCGCATTGCCGTTTCTTTTCCCTTTGCCGCTAGCATTCACGCTGCTCCTCGGGAGTCTTAACTATGCGTGGCCTATTCATCGCGGTGCTACAGCAACAATGAAATCAGTTGCTATACTCCGTTTCATCTTACGTTTAAGCGCAGCGAATGTTACGAGCCGTCGGAACCAATCGGAGGCCGTGTGAGTGTCACGTGACCTTAGAGGGGGCACAGCGACGCGCAGAAAGCGTATCACGGGCCACATCCACAGAACGGGATTGGCTAAGGTAGCTCGTAGCATCAGCTGTGTCCGGACGTAAGGTGAAACGGGATATAGGTGGGTTCTTATTTTATATATGAAAGGCTAGTGACACCACACTTCACGTCGCAAGCTGCCGTCGCCGCGGCAGCTTGGACAACAGTAATCTTCACCGGGAAAGTATGCGGTGAGCGCTACGTGCTTCGCATTGTTCGCAGGCGCCGTTGTCATTCATAATGCGGTTTGCACTTTTCACGAGGGCTTCGGATGACGTCAAAACCCTTTCGAAGCAGCTGCAAACCGAATATTTACCGGAACGCGTGGGAGTGTGTTCCTATTGTTCACACGCGCCTTATCATCCATCATGTGGTTTTGATGCTTGTTTTGTGGTTTTCTTTATTGAAACGGATACTGAGCTGTATGCTGTATGCCTGATTTCAAAGGAGATATGCTGTTTTGCCTTCAATTGTGCGCCGGGAATTTTTCGCTAACAACGCCAACGACACAAAAATTTCCTTGGCTGGTAGAGATATACAGCTTGGCTGTAAAATACAATTGAGTTTTAAGTCAGCGCTGTGTGCTTCTTGGCTGTGTGTCCTGTGTGCGTGCTGTTGTCTTTGTATCGTTGCTGTTATGATGTTTGACCAACTCTCCCAAGCTGCCATTTCTCACACGTTTCAAAAGTGTATTGTCCGATTTTTTAGGAAAGACACTTGATATCGCTCTCCGAAACGCCAGGAAAGGATATTATTTTAGTATGTTAATATGCTCACGGTGAGCTTGTAAATCAAGTAGGTTCACCTAAATGTGTGAGAACGAGACAGACATGCAAGCTATGATAAAAGGTGCTGCTCTCCCGAAAGGGAACAGCTTCGAGCGTTTTTGTGCTGCATTTCACGAATTGGAGAACGTTATAGATCACACTTTCTAGGCAGATGAAAAAGTATTTAAGGGAATCTATATTTACGTATCTTCACTTGAACGTAAAAGTTAAAGATTTAGAGGAAGTTTTCATTGTGGAGTAGAATTATATGAGTCGAATAAAAAGTAGTGGTTACGTAAGCGTAACTCGTAATGAATGGGAATATTTCATTAGATAAAATGAAAAAGTAATCGTTCGAATGGGCGCCCTTTAAGTACAGTCAGCACGGAATGAAACCCGAACGCCGGAACGCGTGGCCATCGATACAGGCTGCTCCACCTGGAGGACCCCTGAGAACTAATGAAAATGCGCCTGGGTGCGAGGGTGCGGGTCCTACTAAGATGTCCTTAACCCTCGCGTGGGGCGTCTGGGACTTCCGCGTTTCGCCGGTGGCGCGCTCTAAGCGCCGTCCCTCGGGGTGCTTTTCTGTCGCCTCACTGTCGCCCGGTCGACACCGGGCGGCCGCGTAACCTGGCTATAGCTCTTTGCGCTAGGCGCCTGCTCAGACAGGGTGATGAATTTATTCTGCTCCGGAATTGTAACGCCTGGCATATCGGTGGTTACCAAAGAGAGCGTCAGCAAGCAATTCCTCGCTTTTTAAGATTCGACTGATAACCTCGCACAAAAACAAGGGCATTGCTCATAAAAACCGAGACATCCGCGTCGGCCTGTTGCAGCAATTTTTTTTATAAAGAGTACGGTAGTGCGAATAAACAAATTTTATTTCGCGTTTATGATGTTTCACTATTTCTCAGAAACCGCGCGTGGCACGTTGTTCACCGGAGCCCTAGCGTGGTTCCGGTGACACGTCATCAAGCATTACGGGTCTTCTGTGCACGAAATGTTTCTACTTTCATTTCGTCCTTGCGATACACAAAGCTATAACGAATGACAGCGCTGAAGATATATCGCTGGGAATCCGATACACAAAGAGAGTGACAGTGCTTTTTGTATCGGATGTGACGGCGCTTACAGCGCGCCACCGGCGAAACGCGGAACTCCCAGACGCGCCGCGCGAGGCTCGAGCTCATCTTAGTAGGACCCGCACCCTCGCACCCCGGCGCATTTTCATTAGTTCTCAGGAGCCCTCCAGGTGGAGCAGCCTGTATCAACGGCCACGCGTTCCGGCGTTCGGGTTTCATTTCGTGCTGACTGTATCTATACTAATTGCATCATAATTAATTGGGGGGCTAGTTGGTTGAACATCTAGACGGTGGTTTTAAAAAGCGCAAAGGACTAAGAAGAGAAGGAGGGGACAGGAGAGAGCGCTTACTTACAACTGTCAAATTTAATAGAGCATCTAGATAACGACAAGGTGGAAGTGAAAAAGGAGAAAATAAAGATAAAATTAAAGTCACCGCTGCTGCAAAGAACATATTTAGTTTTAGAAATCGAAATAAAAATTATTTTAACTTCAGCTAAAGGCAAATTACTTGTCACGTAAAAAAACTGTCTATAAAACAAAAAGAAAAAAAGAAAAAAAAATTAAATTAAAAGAAAAATTTAAAGAAAAAGAAATAGAAGAAAGAAGAAAAAAGCACGCAGAGCAAACTGCTAAAAGGTCTTTAGGTGAAACACCGCTAGAACTGAAGTTCTTTTTGTGTTTCAAGTTTTCAGGGGAAACACCGAAGGAACTGAAGTTCTTTTTGTGTTAGGGTCACTGACGGCGCGCTTATGCACTTGTCGCCACTGGTGAGGATGACTTGAGCCTCGTACAGTTCTCTTGTGTTTTTGTCACAGAACCGCTTCAGAACTTTGGTGTGGTTGAATGTTGGTGAGCATTTGCAGTCTCTGACATGCACCGCAAGATGTCCCGATGGTGCTGATTTCAAAGTTTGGGCATGTTCTCTTAATCTCGTATTAATACATCAAGTAAATGGTATTTGATATACCACTCCACTTTGACATTCTACATACTTGAGTCGATGTTTTACACTGCACTCTGCCTGTTGATGCTGTTGGCAATTGATCTTAGGGCAGAGCCTTTTTAGTTTGTCCGGAGCTGAAAGCACAACTTGGACTGACGTGACAAGTAATTTGCCTTTAGCTGAAGTTAAAATAGTTTTTATTTTGATTTCTAAAACTAAATATGTTCTTTGCAGCAGCGGTGACTTTAATTTTATCTTTATTTTCTCCTTTTTCACTTCCACCTTGTCGTTCTCTAGATGCTCTATTAAATTTGACAGTTGTAAGTAAGCGCTCTGTCCTGTCCCCTCCTTCTCTTCTTAGTCCTTTGCGCTTTTTAAAACCACCGTCTACCTATACTAATTTCTCGGCACGGTCACCAAATATTTAAATGTAGTTATGCCAATGATGAACAAGTTTTTTGAAGCCGTGACGGAAGAAGTATACTTTTTTTTTCGCAGAAAGTTACAGACAGCGATTACAACCTTTTTATTGAATGCATAGTGATGTCCGCGAAGGCCCTTTAAAAGTGTTAGCGAAGATAGAAATCGCAGTGGGCGAATTCTGGAATGATGGACGCGCCATTGGGGTGAGATTCAGTCTCTCAATTGCTTCGCTCGTGGGCTAAAGAGTGGGCAGAGACATTGTCATTTTGCGAAAAAATTCCTAGCTTTTTTTTATTTTGCAAATCCTGTTTTATGTTCTAAATTTTGTAACATAAAAATGGGACATTTTTAGTTGATTGTTGTTCCTTGTTCTAGGGAATCATCATGGTGTCATAATGTTCTTCATTTCATAAACGATTGCGTTTGCAGTTGAAGCCCGTTATTTGAATTTGTATTCATCTCGCGCGGTTTTTAATTATTTTTGGACCAACGACTTTTTGTGCTCTCATGAAAACAGTCCACATGAACGACTTGCAGTTTTTGTGATTTTTACTAAATTTTATCACCAGCTCTGAAGAATTCGATGACAGCACGGTGCCTAAATTGCCACGACGAGGGCCCTGTACAGGTTTGTATATTTCACAGCACAACTCTACAACCATTCCTCATAACAACTTCACGCCAAATGAGGTGCTAGACAAGAATCTGCACATTTGAATACTTGTCGCGGGTCAATGCTGCAATCTGTGCAATACGTATCAAGGAACATATTAACCAGATTGTAGCACTTTATTCAACTCTCGTAAACTGACTTCCGCCTAGGGGCTGAAAACTCCGCCTTGTCCAGGCTTCAGTCACGGACCCTTTCTAAGACTACGAAACGAACCAAGAGTTGGTCGTCGGTAGAGCAAACAAATGTAATCAGTGGGCACCAGTTTTCATCACACGTACCACACGAGAATGTATTAGAGGGCCTAAATTTAAGAATGAGACCAGTTTGCACCAAGGAGAGTGTTTGAAATTTAATGGCGGACTTCTCCTGTGCACATCGGTCGCAAGTCCAAATGCATTGCGCTATCGGGTGGCGAGGATTAAAACAGCAATAAAGATGGAGAAGCTTGCAGAAGACTGACGGATTTGTAACTTGTTCGCCGCTCGTGTTCTAAACGCGGCCCACAATCCACCTGCCACCGATCGAGCAGTTGGGAACACTCTAAAATCTAGGCACACTGGGGAGTATCTGACGATGAATGGTAAGATATAATTAATTTATTGTTGGTCCCCAAAGTGGAGAAGATTATTGCAATATTAAAATTTACTTCCACCCGATAGAAGATAGGTTTTGCAGGACGCATGTTCCAGCCATTCGCAAAATCCACCCTGATGAAAGGCTTCGAGAAGAACCAAGCTATACTGACCAGAGCGCAATAATTGAACTGAGTACGGGTACGGCACCGCTTGCCCCATCTGTTCACTACACACTAAATCGTTTAATCTTATCTGTTTTTACCACGATTGTTTCGCCGCGCTCCTGTTGATCAGAAGACATTACGGTGGTTCGTACATATTTTCGTAGCTTCTAGCTGTAGTAGTACCCTTATTCACCAGGTTGTATATGTACAACGGATCGACTATGACAACGCAAAATAAAACAGCGTCTTGTTTAATTTTTACGCTAGACTCGCTCTACGAGGTGTGATCACAACAGTCCCAAGACTGATTTTGTAGCGTAAAATGAAAGGGCAGCACACAGTATTGCGCGCGCAGCAGTCAAAGACAGAGACCTTCATGCGTCGTTATGCCAAATGCCGTCGCTCTGTGAACATTTGGAAGTGCGCTACACGCGTTTGTTTGACCGTATGCACGAGCATAATGAAGATCTCTCCATAGACTGCAAACCAAAGCGAGAGCGAACATCAATTATACGTCAAACTCGGCACATCTAAAACAGAGGCTTATGAAATGATTTAGAAGGCTTATGTCAAAAAGCAGTGAGGTGTTTTAGGTGGCACACGCGCCTCAAGAATGGCAAAACGCCGCTGAAGTCAAGGAGAGGTCGGATAAGATGTAGCCCTACCGCTCTTCGTCTTCCAGCGACGATTTGCCGTTCATGAGGCGCGAGTGCCACTGAAGACACCTCGCACACCTCACGGTTTTTTGATATAAGCCTTATACGTAATTTCAGATGTCTCTGTTTTAGGTTTGCCGAGTTTGACCTAAAATTGATGTTCTTTCTCACTTTGGTTTGCAGTCTACGGACAGATCGCCATTATGCTCGTGCACATGGTCAAACAAACATGTGTTGCGCAGTTAACAATGTTCACAGAGCGACGCCCATTGGCATAACGACGCAGGAAGGTCCCTGATTTCGACTGCTTTGCACGCATCACATGCTGTATTTTTTTTTTGGATGCTACAAAATCAGTCTCGGAACTTTTTGTTCACACCTTGCATTAGAAGAAAGACGGTACAGGGGTCGTGTCCCGCCTGCCAATTTTGACTCGTACTGAAAAAAAGAAAGTGTGATGGTGACTTACGAATGCAGTTTCATATAACTCGTTGGAAGACTGTACTAGTCAAAGTGAGTAGTCATCTTTATCATTTTAAAACCAAGAACACGTGGTGAATTTTTTAGGTTTCAATGATGATATCTCACATAAGAAACAATTTGAGTTTTGAAGCACATCCCTTGTGAAGTGCACTTTGTGTAAATGGTTTGCACGTGACCTCATCACATCATGCTGGTAGTCACTTCAACTTGTTCTTTTTGAAGAAAAACAAACAAACAAACAAATATTCTGGTGCAATATCTATGTTGCAGAAGGTACGCGATTAGCGGCACGGTGACCGCAATCGCCGTTGATATGATGTCAATGCCAGTCACGTGTAGGGCAACATCCGACGATTAAGATGGGTGGTCATTGATATAGCGACATTTCAGGTTAATAACCTCAGGAGATGCCTTTTTGTTAATATTTTTTTGCACTCCTGAACTAAAAAACATGATGTTTTGCCTCAATTCTTTATTTGGCTCAGAATGGCTGGTAATTCCCGATTGAGTTTTTTATGGTTTATATCAAACTAATTTATTCATTTATCGCCGTAGTGCTAGATAACAGGCATTTTTTGGAAGCCTGCTCAGTCCTAGGTACCATATCAAATGTTTAATCAATTCTAAACATTCAGTGCTTAACCATACCGTAACTTTTAGTTTCAAAAGCTTCGCCTTCTTTCAGCAATATCCGGTCTTTTTGAGCGTTAGGTCATAGATCTTTATATATGAAAAAAAATCCTAGTTCGTGTGCTCGTGCGATTGGCGTATTTTTTAAACATGTGACTCGAACCCCATGCCTGCGAGAAGTGTTCGAAGCCTATTGGTGAGCTGGCGATCTACGGTTCAAATCGGTACTGAAACGGTAAAAGCATGGCATTCTATTGTGGGGGGGAAACCGTCCAGTGTCGCCGCCAATAGAGACGGCTCTACTTGTTGTCACAAGCCCTACGGCACAAGATTAAATAGAACATATTCAGCTAAATTTGGAAATGGTCGCACGATCTCTTGCTCTTCCGTCCTTTACATCCAACGAGCTACAAATTGGAGACTCGGACGTGATGATCAACTCCCTGCATGGTTGAGTACGCTGTCGTCTGCGCCGCTCTCTGCCACGTTATTAGGTCCGCAATACACGCCAACGGCAATAAGCGGCACTCACTGGAGCCTAAGCCGCTAAATTGCTCCGTCCCCGGCATCTGTCCCTTGCAACTTGCAGGCGATGGCTGTAGGGGATGGTGAACTGGTTGGTTCACGAGCCCAAAGTTGTCAAACAAGACAACAACAACATTATTCCCTGGCACGAGCCAGACGGCACGAGATTAAACAGAAGGTTTTCCCTTTTGCTCGGAGTTGGTTGAACTGTCTCTTCCGTGTTCTACATCGAACGCGCTACACAATTATTGACTCGTCGTATTTCAGCTATTCAAGGGTTAATCTTTAGTAGCTTCGAAATTCTTGATTTCGGCATAGTATTTTGAATATACGAGTATAAATCGTTGTACAGGAACTCTAGGTCCCAGCGCAGACACTCCTGGTGAAATTATCAATTGTATTATGTTTAAATATAAAAATAAACTGTCAAATTTGCTCTTACCTGTCTGGGTTGAATGTGTATGGGTCTGGATACAACTCAGGGTCATGGTGCAGCGCATATATGGGTATGACAATGGTGCATCCTTTGGGAATGACTATCCCCGTGTCGCCGAGAACGTAATTTTCATGTGGCGTCCTTTCCAATCTGTTAAAAAAATATTACAATAAAGTGTCGTGTTTAAAGGTCATAAAAAGATTTGGAGCATCAATTTAGAAGTTTTAAAAATTCGCACATCTGAAGCTGCTTCGTGTCATAGAATATAAATGTAAAAGTATTGATTGAGGAAAAAAAAAAGGCTGTGTAAGAAAGCACCTTGATGCCGGTGGATACATCCTAAGACCCTCACACACCACGGCGTTGAGATAGTCGAGCTTTGAAACAATATCGTAGGTAAGAGATTCACCCTGTAATAAAAAAGAGAGAATAATTTTGTCACCAACTATTTTGCTTTGAGATATAGATATGTAGGATTCACACTAAAAAGATTTTTTTTTTATACTAGCAGATAAATGTTTTGTTTACCTAAAATCCAAGACGCAGTTTTTGTTTCAAGAGTTTGTAACATACGGTTTACTACTCCTAAAATATGCTACAACACACCTCGTATTACTTATGACGCTAAATGATTTCGAACCAAATATGTGCTTCAATGAATCGCGCCTCATACCATCATTTTCCAACAGTTTATATACATAGATCCATATATTATGTATATATAAGATGACAAAACATTTTTTATATTATCATTGATATTGACAGAACCTTAAAAGGAATTTAAAGAAACTGTGACTGTCAAGTATATTTATAAAAGAGTATTAAAAAAAAACAGCATACCCTATTTAATAAAACCAGAAGCGTCCCACTTACATGAATTTCAAAGCATTCGTCTACCTCTTTTCTGAGTCTTTCTTGCACAGCAGGGTACAAAGCGAGAAAGTAAGTGATGTACGCAGCCACAGAAGATGACGTGTCTATTCCCGCCAGGAACATTACTATACACTGGGAAAGAACCTCGTCTTCTGTTAAACCTGATAAAAAAAAAACACAACGGCGAACTTAGAACGTAAGCATAGAGAAAAGACTTGAAATTCAAAGAAACTATTTGTTAGATATTTTATGAATAACTTGGGTAAATATAGCATTTTAGACAGACCCGATGCTTATAGAAACGCTATCCCGAGTCAGAAGCGCCTCCAAAGTTTCCATTGATGAGTGATGTATAAGCCAGAAGTTAAAAAAATAAGTATAATTCCAACATATCATTGCACAAAAAAAGTTTTAGACGGCATCAAACAACATATTTTAGAAATGATGACTTAAAGGAAGAAAGAAACAAGAGTAGTGATAAATTATTTTACTCAAGGGCTGTGTTTTTCAACCTTCGATGAACTGCGTAAAAAACTAAGCTCCTTAATAATAATAATAATAATAATAATAATAATAATAATAATAATAATAATAATAATAATAATAATAATAATAATAATAATAAATTTTATTTGCCCATCAGGAATGCAATGTTATATGTATGGGCACATCAAAGCCAGCTAAAGGCTTGTGTGATGACGCCCTAAAAAAAAAAATAAAACACATTAAGATCGGCAAAAATGCAAAGTAGAAAAACAAAAAAAAACAAAAAAAAACGACGAAGCAAAAAATACATTGTCAGGACAGAAAGCTATACATAAATGTCGTCAGAACTCTTAGAGCAATAGAAATGAAAGTATAATCAGCGACAAGCCAAGAGCGGAGCGCGATCTCGAGAGGAAGCAGACGAAAGTCTGGAGTAGTGAGGCGGTTTCTCTTCTCCAGTCCGAGCATCCACCCCTCACGCAGCCCGCACGCCACCACACAAATGTCGCTAATCATAGAAAAAAAAAAGAAAAAGTAAAGACCAAGTAGTTTCAGCAGAACTATACTAAAATAGGAACACGACGCTGGAAAAAAACATATAAAGGCAAAGAAAAGTAGAAGGAAAAGTCGTAATTGTCATCCGACAATGACAAAAAAAAAAAAACAATGAGTGAATAAGCAAATTAATACACATATTAAAAAAAACGAAAAAGCAAAATTAAACATAGTTACAAAATGACACTACATGGCATAAGGAAAGCAAATAATTGTAAAAGAAAACATAAAAAGAAGGAAAAAAAAAAAGAAGACAGAAATGTCATCAGAATCATTGGGGAAGAAGGGGCAGAGAAAAAAAATAATAGCCCCGCAAATTCACTCTGCACACACTGGTACTAGGCTTGCACTAATTAATATCCGAGTCAACACATTTCAGTTCCTTCTTCAATGCCTTCAGTGAGGTGATGTCCAGGATTGAGTCCGGCAGAGCGTCGAATAAACTCGGAACATAATAATCGCGCGTGCATTTACCGTAACGGGTCCAACAACGTGGCACCTTGAAACGAGGGGTGCATCGCAATGAGCGAGACGGAAGTGACGGTGTTTTGAAATCCTTATTCCAAAAGTTGCGTAATATAACAGTTTGAATATAAAGTGAGCGGAGGTTTGGCAATTGGAGAGCTTTGAAAATATCCCTAGTTGTTGACAAAGGTGTATTATATGCAACGCTAGTAAGTATTCCTCTCAGTAGGGTATCAACTTTGGTTTGCAAGCGACCAGAACAATTTCCGAAAACGGTTACGCCGTACCGAATAATACTGTAAGCAAGTGCGTGAGCCATCAGCAGTCTTACGCCAACTGGTATAGAGACTCTAGTGTTATAAAGCATGCAGTATACAACACGTAGTTTGCTACATAAGTATGACATATGTGTGTTCCACGACATATCAAAATCAAAACAAACACCCAAGTATTTAACATGATTAACTGACTCAATTGGTATACATGTACATGGATCACAATTAGATCGGTGAAGAAGAAACTTTACATTAGCAGGGTGGCTTTTGAGAGGATTACGAAAATAAACTAGCTTTTATAATAATAATAATAATAATTATAATAATAATGATAATAATATTAATATTAATAATAATAATCGTTCTATTTACATCAACGATACATTATCGATGGAGGAGGCTGAGGAAAAAAGCGGTTCATAGACAGCTTAAAGAGCCCTCGGTCACCTTATCAGACACAAATAAGTATTTTAGAAAGTAAAAAAAGGCAAAACGAGAAATTATACAGTCCTATTATAAACGCGCAGAAAAAAAAGCACAAACAGCTACAAACATGCTACCGTTCTAGCAAAAAAATAACAACAACATCAACATACGATGAAGTTCGAAAAATAAAATTATTTCTATATTTTTTTCTTATATAGATCATTCAAAATCTAAGGAAGCATGCATGTTAGCGTTTGATAGCCGTAGTTGTTTTTAGATGTGGGAACGTTCCAGCATTTGGCATGACGAGTGGAGTAAACAGGCATAGAACCCTGTAAGGAGGCTAATTCAGCCAATAAAGTTCATTTTCTTATATGTTCAAATTTAAAACAATGACTAAGCTTGTAATTGTATTGTTTTTTTTAATATCAAGCTGTTGAAAACGTACGAATAGTTGTTCGGTATGAGAATAATATGGAACACATGAAATGACTCTTAACATTTTTGTTCCGTAATAGATATATTGGTTCTAAGTTTGTGAAAGTAGTAGTGCCCCAAACAAGATGGCAGTTGGTTTAGAGAGAATAAACGAGTAGTAAATTAATAATTTCACAGTGGTTGGGAGCATAGACAGATGAAAATATGCTAACCCTAAAACGCGTGATAACGTAGAGCTAACATGATGTATATGAACATCCCTTAACATGTGTTCTAAAAAAAAGAACGCCTAAAGTCTTAAAAGGATCGACAATTTCTATCGGACATAAATTTAATATGCCTTTGGTCAAAACCACCGTTTGTTTCTTGGGCCGAAAAAGTAGGAACCTTAGTTTTGCTAGTATTTATCATCGAGCAATTGCACTGTACCCAAGTATCAAGTTGTGCTAAAGCCGATTTCGCGCTGTCCACCAACGTATTCATCATTTCTACCTGAAAAGAAAGCACCAGTGTCCTCTGCGTAGATTACCAATCTCAGTACGGAGTTTCTGTTGATAATGTCGTTCACGTAAATGTTGAAAAAAAAAAAAGGACCGAGTATGCTACCCTTTGTAGAGCTATTTTAGTTCACTTATTCTTCAGGAACCCAAACTGAGAAGCGCTCAACGAACCACGTTTATAGGAAAAACATACTAAACAAAAGTGCAATATTTTTTCGAAGCACTTCGAAAAAAAAATGGTAAAATTGAAATAGGTCTCTAATTACTTATCACGTTCAATTATGTCCCTTTTTAAAGGGTACAGATGCCTTATAAATTCGCATTTTCTTGAGGAACATCCCACCAGTTATACTAAGGTTAAAAATGTGAGTCAAACAAGCCGCTATAGTATCTGAAACAAACTTAACTAATGTAATTTTAATATCGTCCGAGTCACAGCTAGTGCTATATTTTAACTGGAAAATAATAAAAATTATCTCAGCGTCATTAACGGGATAAAGAAAGATATAACTACCATTCTATCCTCGCGATATTTAGTGGCATCTTGCTTCGAATTGATATTTATCAAATTTACAAAATAGTCGTTAAATGCATTACCTCAGGAACAGTCCGCTAACCGCGTACCGTTGTGAAAGATATGACTGATTTGATAACACGGCTCTGAGCGGGCTATTACAGAATTTTACATTTTCCATACACAATCGGTGCGCCCGAACGACGCTCGAAAGGAATCGGAGTAGTAGCCGTTTTTGCATTTCGTATTTTCTTTGTCATCTGGTTACAACATGATTTGAATATTCTCAGGTTATCTGGGTCTCCTGTTTTAAGGAATTCATCGTACAGTCCGTTTTTACTATTAATCTTACCTAAAAGCTCTGTAGTGATCAATTGCTTGCGAATGTTCCGCGATACTTTTAAGTTCATTGTAGGAAAAATTGCGCTGGTAAAGTTTCTTGAATATACACGATGATTCAAGGGGCGGCCAGGCTCTTTAAATCGGCCGCAAAATTCGGTTTCTTAACCTATCGCGCTACGACTTTGTGCAGCGTTGCCCACAGATGGTGCATTTTTTTTTGTAAAATTTGCAAAGAGTGAACTTACCTGAAAAAAAAAGTAAAGAAAGAAAAAGGCTTAGCTCCAGCGACGCCACCGGTCTTCAAACAACGCGGCGCCGTTTCGCACGGAAGACAAGAGATGGCGCAACGAACGCCACCAACGAACGAGCATACGGCGCCGATAGCCGGCGTTTTTAGCAGACAATCTTCTCGACTCAAAAGCGGCGCGCGTTCTGCAGGCGGCGGCAGTCGCAGAACCAAAGACAGACGCGATAGTAAAGAGGAACTGCAAAGCAGACGACATCAGTACCCCGAAAAAAAAAACAGACAAAATAACCTCACAATAAACCATTTTTTTAATCGATTATGTGTCCATTCAATGTGTTTTATTAGTAAGGATGATACAATAATGCATTGCCAACTGATATCAGAAAAGCTCGCGCCGCCTTTGAGTCAAAAAGATCGTCTGCTAAAGAAAAGACGCCGGCTCTCGGCGTCGTATGCTCGTTCGTTGGCGGCAGTTGGCGTCGTGACCGCTTGCGCCATCTCTTGTCTCCCGTGCGAAACGACGCCGTGTTGTTTGAAGACCAATGGCGTCGCTGCGCTTCCATAGGAGCTAAGCCTTTTTCTTTCTTTACTTTTTCCTCAGGTAAGTTCGCTCTTCGCAAATTTTACAAAAAGATGCACCATCTGTGGGCAACGCTGCACAAAGTCGTAGCGCGATAGGTTAAGAAACCGAATTTGGCGGTCGATTTAAAGAGCCTGACCGCCCCTTGAATCACCCAGTAGTAAAAAAGGTATCATAAGCCCTTCGGCGGCGTTTTCTTTCTCAAACAACATTCCACCCCGAACTTCAAATTTCTAGCCGAATGTTTTCTAGACGATCCAGTGTTATATTCTGTAACATCACAATTGACTTTGTCCTCAAGCTGTTCAAACCGTCCATGCATACGGATATTAATATTGGAAAAGTGACCACTGAGACCACATCTAACCGCACGAGCTTCAATACAAGTTTGAGAAAAGTTTGTTATAAACAAGTCAAGTAATATGTCTGAATTTAAAGTAATTCGTGTGGGGCTTGTTATCACATTGTAACAACCGTTTAGTTTCATAACAATTTCCATTTATCTTTCATAGGCTGTATCGCTTACCATATTTATGTTGAAGTCGCCTCCACAGATTAGGCTATTGCGATTTGCATTTGTAAACATCCGCTAGATTTAGCGGACAAAATCAATTTTTTCCCGCTACATTTAGCGGTTAAATTGACGTCACGTCTTCTCAACACCAATTCAATTCCCCGCTATATTTAGCGGGGAATTAGATTGGTGTTGAGGTCACGTGTCCCCAATTTTTCCGCTAAATTTAGCGCAATTACGCCGACGCCGCGAAACCCAGAAACTGGCGCCTAAGAGCTGCGATCTAAGATTACCGTCAGGCGGACGGTAAAACACAGCAAAGATACTACTATTTGGTCGTAGAAAGAGGACCTAGAAATCCTCATTGACACAACAGTACTCTGGAATGGGATCGTAATCAATGCAATAACTAATTAGCATTGCTACAGATCCACCTCGGGACATCGTGCAATTCAAAATTGGAGTGGTGTACCCAGGTAATTTAAAAACGATTATGTCATCAGAGTACCATGTCTCAGAGAGAATTATGACATCTTTACATTACGAGTATCATCACCACACCAAACAACGAAAAATCGCCCTTGTTTACACTATGAAGGCAGTTCATTAATATCATCAAATATAATTTGTGCCTTGAATTCACCGAGACATCTATCGTTCTAGAGCTCTCGTTTATGCTTTAGGTAAGTGTATTTTTACGTTCCTTTTGAACCGTGCTCGAGACCCTAGCATACGCCCCTTTTGCTGCGTTTTATCAGGGAACTCCCCAATGTTTAGGGTGGAACTATAGCAGTTCGATTTAATAATAATATGGTGCTTGTGCACGCCATTTTTAGTTGTCAGCGTGTTAGGGTGTGGTGACAAATACCTCTCAGATATACAAAAATGCAAGAATAGCACGTACCCCGATTTGATTTCTGCCCATTTGGATTGGAATCAGAGTCCGCGTGAAATAACAATTCTTTGTCTTTTACATTGTTGTCAATTTTCTCACCGACGTGTATATCCTGAGCGTCTAGGATATTTTGTAGTAGGTCCTCATATTTCTGAAAAATAGAAGTGCTTATTGAGCCGCTCTGCAATTTTTATTGGTACAATTTTACTTACAAATGGACTTTTCTTTCTGGCGTCTATGATTCCCAAGGAAACTTCCTTAAAAAACTCAAAGGCTTTTTCGTTGAATCGCTTGACGTGCAGCTCCCCAATGAAGTTCTGAAAAAGAACTGAAAAAACAAGGTACATAAGGCTAACAAAATTCAACACTCCTTGAAATGAAGGCTTCTGATGTTAAAAAGTTAATGCAAGGGTGATGGTGAGCTGGCTAAGCACTGATATGTTTGACCCGGAAAGCGCGGAAGCAAAGGGACAGAACAACACAAATTTCTAAGGAGATTTGTGTTGTCCCGTACCACTGTTTCTTCACTCTCCAGGGTTAAAAATGTCTGTGGTCAGTGCGTTGACTGAAAGAAGAACAGACATTTTAATATAAAAGTCACTTACGTTGAAGTGCGATGGGGAAAGTAACCCTTGTGAAGAACGGGTTTTCGCTGAAGTTCGCAATTCTTTGTGTCTCTTCCTTTTGAGCTTCCACATCCACTCCGAATGCACAACTTGAAATTACCTTTAGAGCATAGAGGCTGTAAATCCTGCATTTGAAATGTTTGCGTCACTTCATAAATTGAAACACGCGGATTAAAAAAAAATATATTTTTGCTGTGAATATTTAATTAATATTTTGAGCAGCATAGTATTTTATTTTAAGCGAAAATATCGGAATTGGAATGCATACTTTTTAATATTTTGGTCACTCTTGCTTTCTGCAGTGTCTTTCATGTGTTCAGCCGTGAGCTTTGCACATTTCTGAATCATGTCGTTCATCTGGAAGAAATTGTTCCTATTATCACAGGAAATCCAAGGAATATATTGCCAAATCTTATATTAAGGTATCACAATTTGCATTGTAATTTAAAGATTGTGATGTTGTGATTTCGACCTAAGACAGCAGGAGCAATTTTCGTTAGAAAATATTTCGGCTTAAATTGGACCTATATTCATTTTTAGCTGCTCATCCTAGCGTGTTTATCTACTTATTATAATATATTAATTTTTATCAGTAGGCGAAACGGTACAAGAGAACCCATGTGAATGAATGGTAGTCAGTAGCCTCGAAAAATATTCATCAATGACGTTGCAGAAGAATCAAGCAACACTTTATGTGTTGCAGATGAATGGTGTTTAAACGCCATCGTAGTTATCATCAAGATGGACTAAGTTGAACAACTGAGTTTTGAAGGCCCACGTACTCACAACCTGGACGTAATTGGACCCACCTCTACTTCTGTGCCTAGAGCCGCATGCTCCTGTGGCTTTATAAAATAAATTAGAGCTTATGTTTGTAGAAATTTTCTAAATGGTTAGGTTTACACTTGCCTTCAGGAAAGAAGTATGCTAGCGTTCCATAAAGATCGGATGTTTTACGAACAGTAGCTGTTTTAAATAATCTCTGATCCACCTGTCGGAAGCGTTCCACCTTATGGAGTTTTATCCGGCACTGATGGCATATCATGAGAAATGAAAGCTCCTGGTGAGTCTTTGTCACCCGGCATCTGAAGCATGTTTGAGATGATTCAGAATGTGGAATCACATTGCCGAATTTGATTACAGCTGGCGTAAATATGGGGGATATTCTAAAATGTAAGAACACCCCAACAGTATACAGGGATGCCAGTACCAAGATATTACAGTTCCCGATTATGCTCTGAAATATACCGGATGAGTAAAGAAATATTAAAACAATTCTTACCTGAAGGGTGGTTGAGAAAAAGAAGAAAAGAAATTGTCTTCGGGAACAAACTATAAGCCCTGGCAGGTGTGAGGGATTGCAGAAAAAAACAGATTAATTATGCATATAATTAACTAAAATTTACTATCTTCCTAATTAATAAAAAAATATATATGGCTCCAATTAGAAACTTGCTGAGCGTAATTGCAAACCCCTATATCAATCAATTTAGGAGGTCCTAAAGCACGTGTGATGCGTGGGAGTTCGCTGAAGACGCCATTCGTGCAACAGCCAGAAGGCTCACGATTCGAAAAAGCAGATGGCGAGGACATCATCCGCGTTTCCGGATCGCTAGCCTCATGCCTGCTGCACGACTTTTAACCTTAGGGCATCCTCCAGCTGCACATGTGATTGAATGCTTCTTAAAATTGACTGATTTGGGAGTCTTTTCTGAAACTAAGCAAGTTTGTAATTGAAGCGATATGTTTATGTTTAGTAATTAAAAATAACGAGTAAATAATAGTTATTACTTAAGTAAATAATATGTTTATTTAATTCCTGACGTCCGCCGTGGTTTACAGATTGTTCCGAAAAAGAGTTTGCTTTTTCTCGACCACCCTTTAGGTAGGTCTTTTTGAAAGTCTTCGGTGAAACAACTGATGTTTCATAGCAGTATTATATAGTTGAAATACGCAACTTGGAAGTTCCAGAAAACCTTATAATTCAATTGTGTTGACCTTACACCAGTACACATTCCGGTGCGTTGCCAATAAGCATATAATACTTGAATTTACCTTACGAAGTTTTCCAGTTGTGAAAGCCGGAGTGACGGTGCTACGAAGTCTTCGCCACTTTTCAAGTGGAGCAAATATTATCGTGGTCCTCATCAAACGGTTTTTGAAGGACATAATCTTGAATAAGAACGACATCGGTTTAATTGTGAGCAAATGAAAAGGCGCCAAGAAAACTGTAAAGTTTCGTTAATCCTGACCAAGTTGGAGTTTTCCTCTGTAGTCTGGAATTGTATTAGTTCTACGAGCCAAGAGATGATTGAAAATGTTCAAAAGCGTTTTTTTTTCGAATTGTTTACGATCGTTACATTGATCGTACTGTTTATTATTCTTATGCGAGACTGTTGGAACGATGCAAATGCCCTACGTTGAGTTCCAGACGGCGTGAGCGCGATCTTGCTTTCCTGTACAAATGTATTCATGGATTAATTGATTGCCCAGATCTCACATCTGCTATTAATATTCACGTTCCGAGTCGAGTTCTGCGGGTTTCTCCGACTTTTCATGTTAATCACATCATCCAAACCAGTCCCATGATCCGTGTTCAACACTTCTAGAATACCCACAGGGAAGCAGATATTGATGTTTTTAACCCAAAATTCGAAGCTTTTAAGACTTTTGTAAATAACCTGTGAACATTTTGTTGTGCATCATTACCAAGGCGTCAAGCTGTTGATGAGCACAGAAAATAA
The DNA here is from genome assembly GCA_013358835.2 of Ixodes persulcatus. Taxonomy (NCBI): domain Eukaryota; kingdom Metazoa; phylum Arthropoda; class Arachnida; order Ixodida; family Ixodidae; genus Ixodes; species Ixodes persulcatus. The sequence continues at coordinate 187,571 of JABSTQ010009380.1, forward strand.
ACAAATGAATGAATGAATGAAAGTTGGTTCGGGCATCAACCAAACGTGAGTTGGAGATTGCAGCCTGTATTTAATAAAACAATATTTAACAACGGAGGAGCCTTAATTGTTTTAATATTACGCTTTGACGGAAATGAGCATCAAAAAACGAGACATAAACTGGTACTAGTGAAACTAGCACATGATCTGTTTCGGATCTCTGAATACCATAGCCAAACGAACATTTCTGAATATGTCTAATAAACATCCATAAACTGATGGGAACATATATCAGGGGTGGCGAAACTGCGGCTCTTCGCGTGCTAAAGTGCGGCTCGCGACTCCCTCGCCTGCCCCCCACCCCACTCCTCACTCCACCGCCTCCCTCCGGGTCACACGACCATATCCCCAAAGAGATAAATGAAACGCGTTGTAAATCGAAAGACAGGTTGCGGTTTGGTAGTTTTTTGCCGCTGCTACCTTACGTACTGTTGGACTGCTTTTGACTCGGATAGATCGAAAGTAGTTCGAGTATCGTTTATTGCTCTGGACAAAAGTTTGCCCCCCCCCCCCCCCCCCCCCTTTTCTGCCTTTTCTCTTCTAGGCGGCTCTTAGAAGTTTTGTGGTTTTGTGTGTGGCTCCTAGGCCGGTGTCAGCCTGGCCACCCCTGAAGTATATGATCACATAAGAAGTTATATGCACACTATATAATTTAGTTAAGTTTTGATATGTTTATTGGAGAAAGCATATGTAAAATTGTTCCCTTTTGAAGAGAGCAATGCGAAACAAAATGTCCAATTGAAAGCAATATTTATTTTCTAGCATGTTCTACTCTTTGCAGAAATTCACGAACCAGATCCTCTGAAAATCGCTAAAACTTACATGTTGGACAAGAAATTATTTAATAAATTTACGTTTATCGCAATGCACCAAATAATTGATTTCTGCGCTATATTTCTTTCTTTATGTGTTTATGGAAACATTTAAAAGGAAATCGCTTTAACTATTTCACGAGTAAAATAGCTTAAAAAGTTAAACAAGTATTTGTTGGTGTACTCAATGGAAGACAAGGTTAATCAACGTAGGATTTGCGATTGACAAGAAGTGAGCCTTCCTTCTTCTTCCAGAAGTTGTGGCTGCAAACTGTACGAATTTTACGCAGCTAATAAAATGTAACACTTAATTAAAAATCACCTACTGCTAAAAGAGACGTAACTGAATATGTTTTATTTCTTTTTTTGATGCAACCTTTAATGTTTTAGAATATATTTTGTTAATACCATGCTGCGTTTTGGGCAAATTAATTTTTTTGAGCTAATTGTTGACTAAATTATTTAAGTACGTAAGTGACAAGTAGATCACAAAAAAAACAAACAGAGGCGACATTGATTAGAATTTGAACTTAAAACGGGCTCAAATAATATATGTTTTTTTGCTGTGAAAAATAAGTAACCACAATGACAGTGTTCACTTCCACAAAACCAACGTCAAACAAAACGTTTTAACAATAGGTCCTGCTGTTTTGTCACCATTTAAAGCGGACGGTGATTGCAGAATTTATTAACATAATTGTAGACACCTCTGGGTTTCAAATTATGCTAGTTGATTAATTCGAGTAAAATAGCTCACTTCATTTTAGATTTCGTTTACGAAACGTTGTACCAAATATTTTTTCCGAGATGCTCCCATTTTTGGTGATAATTTGAAGGCATCAAATACCCCTGAAGTAAATGTTAAGGTAGAGTTCTTAATTTTGACAAACTTACCAAAAAAACAATATTAAAGTAATTCGACATACCCTTCGATCAATTAATGAAGAAAAATCCTTGACAAACACACACTTCAACAACTCTGGCTCGACGACGTAAAGTGTGGGTCGTCCGTCTTCGAAGGTACTGCAAGTCAAATTAAGTGAATCAAAACAAAATTGCTAGGATCGTAAACATCTAGTCCCTTACCCAAACAGGCGGCCATGTTTTTTGCACAACTCTTCTTCCACTTCGTGGAATGGCTGTAAATGTAAGCGTAGTTAAGAAATCGAGCCTATCATTAACAGAGTCAATGTACAATTAGAGATAGCAAACAAGTCACAAAAAAAGTGAACGCGTAATATTCGCTCTAGTAAAATCAATTCATTGTAAAATGATGGCGCACCTTACCTCGTCACGCGAAAAACCGTGCTATCTGTGTAAGAACTGTCGCATTTCTTTTAATAAAAAAACCTTAATTTAGGTCGAACTTAATTTTTATAACTTTTCATAGTGGCACCTTAAGTTAGTGATAGGTAAGAAAAGGTTATGCGAGAACCGTGATAGGTTTAATTCTTGCCTAATGATTGCTTTAACTTGAATGAAGGTGCGCGCGATCTCAAAATCTTAGAAGTGACGCTACGAGATTTTGCACCACGAACACATTAAAACACGAGGGGCATAAAATATCATTTAATAAATTCGGGTCACGTGAACATATAACGTCCTTCCTTGGTCGTTTAAATATTGACGTGACATCAATCTAAAAAAATGTCTTTGAGTTCACTTCCCTGTACAACACGGAGATGGACAATCACGGCGAACAATAAAATGATCCCAGGAATATTGCAACTCAGGACGCAAAAATACAAGAAAAAAGAGAGCGACGTGTGCGGGGACAGTGAGCGTGGCGTTCCACTTGCAATGACCCTGCGCTCACTGCACTTTTCAGATTTAACTGTCTTCTGGATGTTTTGCAGAAAATTGAATATAAAACTTGATATACGTCGAAATAGGCAATTGCATCCGCTTTAGCTGAAAACTGCTAAACATCCAGACGATATTTTATTAGGATGTTTAACAGATCGATTTCCTTGAACAGATCGCTTTCCTGGAGTGCGTATCTGACTGGTGTGTTTATCGCGTCCAGAAAAGTGGTCCTTCGATTTCTGCCTGATAACGTCATAAAAGCGTCATGCTGTCGCCATCCGCAGTCCTGGCGATGCCAGAGCAGCGGTGGCGAATGTGGAAGGTCCCTCCCTGTGCTGATGCAGGTCACTCTCCAGCTTTGCAACCATCGAAGGCTTCGGCAGCCAGGAGTTTGGGCGCCGTGACGACAGCAACACTCGCGTCCGCTTGCACCTTTTTGCCGGGACTTCTGGCACCAACCGCTAGGATCCCGACGTCCGACAGCATAACATTCCGGTTTTTGGGACGCCATTTGTTTCCACTTGGGGAACACTTTCGATGCATGGGCGGAATAGGACGCGTCTCCATTCGGAGATGCGTTCCGGGCGCCGTACTTGGGGGTGTGAGTTATGCGTGCTTAATGTTTTATACAACTTAACATGGAATGGTCAGTTAGAATATGTAACCGTAAAAGCCGGCAGATTGCTTAATTCTAGTGAGTAAAATTTTAGAGGCACGCCTCGGGACGTCAAGAAAGTTTTATACATGCGTAATACCTGTTCTATTTAAGAACATGCCGCTGTGGTATGCTATGCAGAGAATACACTTCTGATTCTGACTGGAAGCAATTGTGACTGGAAACGATTCTGACTGGAAGCAATTCAAAATCAATGTCTTTTTTTTTTTTGTTACTAACTGATTTCAATTGAAGGTGATTGTTACTGAATTGATCATAAGCAAGTGAATCTTGTCACAGGACTCGAACTTAGCCACGGGTCATCGTGATATTCGTTCCTAAATCGCATAGCGTGCAAAGGAATTCACATCGCATTATAGCCGTTATTCGATGGACATTTAGTGAAAAAGACATTCAGGGTTTCTTATAACTGGGGCATAAATCCCCCTACATTTACATCCCGACCCTAGATAACACGACCAAAAATACCTGAGATAGTGCATCGTACAATTTGTCTTAAAATCATAATTTTTTCCTCCCGACATCGATAATTTCTTCCACCACAGATCCAGGTGATATATGACATGATTAGCTATCACCACCTTGCCTGCACACTCACTGTCTTTTCACATCGTAGTTTAGACCTCCAATGAGAATTTCTCAAAAGCATTTAAGCAGCATTTACATGAACATAACACGACGATTTTGAATTGCATGTTTTTTTATGCCATAGGTACAAACATTGCTATTCTGGTATTGAGTTCTTTTCACGGTTATGTGTTATTCTTTTGTTTTTTGGAATGGGAAATTGTAAAATGCCGAATATTAAGTTGTTTGGTCGGTCACTATTTTTTCATTATAGCAAATTTCTGCACTTTTCGCATTAATTTCTTCTTCGTTTCTTGCAGTTCCTTGGTGCCTTTTGTGTTTATCTTGAATATGTTCTATGTAATCGAGCCCCTACAATAATCCCTCACGAACTAAGTGTTGGAAACTAATAAAATCTCTCTCTCTCTCTCTCTCTATATATATATATAGATAGATATATATATATACATACATATATATGTTTAAGCGATGGTTTGTAAAACTTTGTGATAAAATATTCAGTAGCCTCAGCGTAGCGCTGGTCGGGTATTTGTTCGTTTGTGAGCTCAAAAAAGAAAGGTTGGGAGTCCTATATATTTTTTGAAAATCTGCCAAGCATTATTGAGTGCAGCGAACCCTGTTCGGCCGACTTTCCTTCGACCACCAGGATTGGAGGTCACGCCTCAAGATACGGACGAGAGATCATGGAGGCCTTCGCCATGCACCACAGTCAAAACAACTTCGGGTCCCCTTCCATCGGCTTATCCAGGAGGGAGATAAACTTCCTGGGGCCAGAGCTGACGTCCCCCGTTTCCGCGGCTCCAAGCGATTAGATGTCACCTCACGGGTTCATCCCTCACTCTCTTGCCTCCTCACCCTCTCCCATCGCTTTCTTCCCCCCTTTCCAGTGTGGTGTCCTTCACCCTCCCCCTCCTTCACCTATATATGCAAACTTCGGGTCAATAAACTGTTGTTGCTAGTTGGAAGTCTTCGTTGTCCGTCCCCCCTTTCTGTGTATCCTCCTCATGTTTAATTACTGTTACCAACACGCTCGTTTTGTACTTAACCCCATTATTGAAGGACTTCCTTTTGTGCAGTTTGAGTTTGTATGGGCTGTCCTTTAGTCTGAAAGGCCCCCGCTTGTGCGATTGGCTAAGGGGGTGTGTATGTAAAGGATATAGTTGGCGTGATGGTACCGAACGAATTAAAGCGCTGGATATCCTGACTTATCGAAGTACCGCCATCGTTTGATCGTGCCTGCGGACATTCCTATTGGACGCCGGAGACGCGTCGTCATGTCTAGCTTATGGCGTATTTCATATTCAGACGCTCCTACTAGTCTGCTGTGGCTGCCGGAGACGCGCCGCCGTTCGTGAGCACGCTCGAATTGGTCTACTGTGGACGCCGGCGCCGCGTCGCGTTTCCAAACTAGATTGGCGGCGACGCGCCTCCATTTTTGGCTCGAGTGCGTCCCAGCATGCATCAGCTTGGGGGTACTGGTTCCTAAAATTCAAATTCCTCCCCACCTTTAGAACTAATGTGACACATTTCATTTAGTACACATTCAACTATTGATCTAGTAGTCTTTTTATGAGTTGTTTTAAAGCGAAAAGTAGGCATATGAGCATAAAACGAAGCGAAAACGACCTGGAGTAAGTTAAGTAAGATCGAAAAGGCGTAGACACCGGTCAAAGGACAGGGACAAATAAGGAAACGGTGGGAACAATGATCCTTATCCTCGAAATTTTCGATGGTTCCTTTTAATTTGCTCAGCGTTTATGAACCGCTCGTATCGCACAATTTACAATTCTATTTAGAATACCAAAGATTATGCATACCCTGCGCATAAATTGGAGCGGTGTGCCGAAAAACAGTGAAAGTTTTTCGTAGGGTACATTTTGATTCTTCCAGTAATTCTTGTGGCGAGTAGTCCATCTGTAATAAAGCAGAGCGTAGTGATAATAAACAGAGGGGCGAGAAGAACAGATTAGGATGTTCGTTGATATACGCATTTTGAGCGACTGGGGCTATACCACATGAGGAACTTTGAGATGATCTCGCGATTGCTGCTGCACGCTCCAAGGTGCCTCCGTCATTGCTACAAATTTGATCAAAGTTGCGATAGGCTTTTAAGGCGGGAGCGTTTTTGTGATTTCCCTCGGCTTTGCTCTCTTGTTAAAGAACATTATTTTCACTCTCTCTTCATTTCTGATTCCCTTTCGTCGCTAAACGCCGAGTTTTGTGAATGAGCCACAAAACACAGCAAAACAAAAGCTAGGTTGAGGAAGTCCGCAACCTTGAGGAGAGCCACGTCGTAAAAGCTAGGAGGAGAATGATTATTTTTCGTTGAATGTAACAAGCGCATCTTGTTCCGTAGTAATCCCTGCATCATCCACAAATTCTGTGTTTAGGGTGACCACCTTCCTGCTGGTGAAATGCGTGACACCCTGACCGGGGGGGAGGGGGGGGGGAGGTGTCAGAGAAGGACGATATTTTCACGACTGAAGGAAAAAAAGTACTAAAGGGGCCATGATACGAGTTTCGGGCTGGGATAAATATTTTAAATGGGGACTTTACTAATCGCGTATCGTTTAGTGGGCCAAATGAAAGAGGGGAGAAAGTCAAAAACCAGCTTTTCGGTACGAACATTTAAAAATATAGCGGACTATTTCGTACCTCCTTTCCTTCCAAAGCTCTCCGCTGTTTCACTATGATACATCCGCGGTACCCAAAGCACGTCAGCAGTGTCAAAAAACGTCAGCCGACCCCAGCTCACCCATTGGACACGAGAACTGCGTCACTCGGACGTATGGGCTCGTCAACACTAATATCCGTCGACGAATATTTGGATTCGTGGACAAGGAGTGCCCTGACAGAACTTATCGTCACTTGCGAATGACAAGTTCTATGGCGTGGTGCTTAAAACGCACGGTGGAAGCTTGGATTTATCGCACCGGTGCCCAAGCATGTCACGACGACGTGATTTCTCAATTCGCCTTTGAGCTGAGGATTAAAGCTAAGGAGGAAGAAGCAGAAAAACACGCACACCCCGAAATCATGTGCTGTCCGAAAGCATGTTGTGCACCTGAAAAGTGTGATGCGGCAATTAGGTTGTAATAAGTTTCACTCACAGCGATATATTTTTTGCTCAATTATAATGTTAAATGTTTTATTTACGGTGTCTAAGTTGAAAACATAAAAATTGACTGCAGCAGACCCCAATGCATCAAAAGAAAATAAGAAACATAAAATATTTTTTGGCTTATTGCTTACTGTAAATATTAACTCTACGCAAAACGAGGACCTTAGGTTGTATTTTGTTTTTGACCTTTGTGAGTTGCAGGCTTTTCGCCCTGTGTGGCCGACTTCATTAAAAAAAGCTTTCCAGAACAACCCTCTCGCATGAAACAGTATGCCATTTAAAAATAATTACTATCGTTTATTTTTCAGGCGATCAATTTTCGCCTACAATATTTTGCCATCAAGGGGAGAGGCACAACGGCGCATGCTCATCGGTCTCCTGCAAGAACGACGGTCGCTTCTCGCAGTGCCTGGATAGAAAATGGCATACCATCGAGATTCACACGCTTACCAGCAAGGAGGTTAGAAGTACTAAGAGGGGGCACGTTGCAATATTGGTGAAGCCCAGTCATAAAAAGTTTAAACGATGTTGCGCCCAACGTGACCGCGGATCTCTCTGGCGATCGGTGCGCGTGACATGTCACGTGCGAGATGGATGGTTAATTGTAGAAGGATTCTTTGCAGGCTTGCGCGCGCTCCGTCCGGTAGGTTTTATCAGATCGAAGGCTAGACGAAGGCTAGCTACGGTCACGTGATGTGGTCACGTTGGCCTTATAAGTGAGGAGAGTAACGAGGAAAATGAGAAAGAGGCGAGGCGTCAAGGGAGCATGGCTTGTTGAGGCTTACGCGGCTGACGTCATGCCCTCTCCTACCCTTCTATTCTCCATGCTTACCAGCGACCTCCGCGCTTCCCCGTGCCACTTTGTTCGGAAGCGCCATAATTTGCGTAGTGAATGGTACGACAATGTGAAATGCTGGACATTTTGAAAATTTTGGTATTTCTTGCGGGACGCGGGGCACGAGCTCTCAATGCGGGACAGTCCCGCGAGTCGCGGGACGGGTGGTCACCCTATCTGTGCTACCGATGCCCTAAAAAACTACGGACACCCTCCGGGACTTCCCCGCCCCCGTCCTATAGATATTAAAACACACAATCCAAACAAGACTTGTACGTAGCAAGTTATATATGCAACGCGTTACTTGTACCTAGTTTATTATTTTGGTAACGAATTAGTAACCTTGTTACGTGTTCAGAGAAAGAACGAATAACGCATGTTTGTTCCTTTTTAATACAGTTTTTAATAACGGTATTAAGTTCTTTCTGGAGGGAGACGTGTTCAACACAAGTTACCCAGCGTGGTAATCATTCCAGCTCGCGCCTGAGACTTCCAGGTATAAAGCGCCACATAGACAATAAAAAATGTGCGCACAAAGTACTACAGTATAGCCGCAGTTACGCTGAAAATATTTATTAAAATCTATATCGATGAATGGTTCCCCCTTCCGCCTTCAATAAACAAACACAACGAGGTTCGTTCGGCTAACCCCTAGGGATATCCTCTTTCATTCTTTGTTTCTTTTTCCTGTCTAGCAATAAGACATTTTTTTACTTGAACGCTGTAAAAACTCAGTCAGGGTCAGGATGCAGGCCAACTCGTGTAATGTACTGTTTGTACCAGGAACTTTGAATCAGAGGGGAGAATCACGAACGAAAAGGTTTCTGTGTGTCATTTTCTTCTCTATTCCCATGCCCTAAAGGGTAAAATGCCTATTTTAAGCAAGATCGTCCACAATTTTGAACGCCGTAACGTACCACGCGGACAAGATAAACGCAAGTCAACAACTAAAGTGTGCAGAATTTTTCGCGTATCAGTAGGGGTGTGCGAATATTCAAATTTTCGAATACGAATCGAATACGAATATGACAAAAAACGGGCTTCGAATATTGAATCGAATATCAAATATGTGACTTGTAATGAAAAATTACAAAACAAGAGGTAACAGCAGGTTTTATTGCCTTTTCAAAATAAATCAATGCAAGAACATTTACTGGGCAGGCAAACATCATTTTACTGGGCTGCAGCAGGCTAAAGATGCTTCTAGTAATGCACTCATTACAATTATTGTGTAGGAAAATGAACTGTTCAACTGTTCAGAAAGTAAGCCCTCCCTACGCGCCGTGACAACATTTCCGCCAGTAGAAAGACCCTTAAATCGGCAAACCTGCGAACTTTACCTCAAGTTCGAAGAAGTTTGACTTATGAACAGTGTTGCCCGGCTCCTACACGAATATTTCAAATTTTGGGAAACAAATGATGTAAAAAGTAGTTTATTTTATTTTTTATAAAATGGAAACCAATGTTTACTCCATATAAAAGCGAAAATATGCGCTTTTAACGCTTTCATAAGTTATTAATGTGAACCTGTGATGCCAATTAACCCAACAAATATTGCACTTTTCCTCCGCCAGTTGAGTTAATTAGTTTTTCTATTTTTACTATTAACCCATGCGCACAAAAGTAGAACTTCATTTGAGCCTTTGTCGAACATCACGTTGAAAGGTCGAAAAAGTCGAACTTAGTCGAACTCGGAACTGGGCAGGTTCGCCATATCTCTAATTTTGACTGAGCGGGAGTGGCAGGCACTGGTGGCAGGAGTTGTTGTCGATGGCGATGCAATGTTCCGCTCGAACCTGGCTTTTTCCTTTTTTTTAGTTTTCAAACATTTATATGAGATAACACTCTCGAGATATATTTTATATTTATATTTCACTCTCGAGGTTTATTTTATTGCATCGAGTTATAGAACGTGCAGTTGCATCATATATTTCTATGTAAGCACCACAAAACAAAAGGCTCGGTGAAAATGAAACGGAAACTCATCCTGTCTTGCTGCCATCGGACAGATAGAAACGGAGCAGACCGATGACGCACGGATCATACGCCTTTCTCAGTGAATAAACATATTCATAGGGGAATGCGTGGCAAGCAGATTATTCGTTACTTGTTCGAATATACGTAGTTTGTGCGAATATGCAATTTTCAAATCGAATACGTTTCGAATAAGGAAAATATTCTATTCGTATTCGAAATTTCGAATATTCGCAATCCCTACTTATCAGTACACTCGGAACCAACCTTGCGGAATTTGGGTTCAGCACAATTTTATCCTTTCTACTACATTACGAAATAATAGTCACAAATGTAGCGGGCACGCTGGGCATCGCTTTCGGGAGTCCATGATATATTCGTGTCACCTTAGCCGTGCCCGCGAATTTCGAGTTTAAGAAATAACGTTCGATCTAAAGATCTAGATATTCTGAAACACAGGCATCATTGAATCAGCAACCAGTTTGCACGTGAAAATGAGTCCATAATTGTTTTATGAATTCTATGTTTCTTGGCACGTGAATAACAGATGCTTACAACTGCAGCAACACTACGCGATTAAAAATTACAGCCTTAAAGGGGTACTTCGGAGTATTATTTATGGCCCCCGATTTGCCTGAAAATTTGGTAAACGCATCAGCAATCATCGTTGAAATAGTAACCCAAATATTCGGCCAGACTCACTTTGTTTTTCGTGAAGTTATAAAATCCACTATTTTGGTCCTCACTGTGTTCTTCAGACTTAAAGTCTCTGCTGACAACAATAAAAAAGCAACGCCAGCGGCAGGCAGGCGTTCACTATATGAACTGTAAAAGGTGTTCCTAACTGATTACAAGCAGTACCATGGTGTCAAATGAATGCTTTGGAAGCTCGCTCTGGCACCCACGCAGCACCACGAAACTCATGCTCGGTATATTCCATTTTTTAGACTGCCTGCTCGACCTGTAAGCATATCTGCATTGACGTCACGGCACTGAAAAGCGGGGGTCTATTTGGAAGTTGGTTTTGGTGCCATTTTTATTTGGTTCACGATTTCACAAAAAAACTATCTTGAATTTCGCGATACTAAATGGCAGAAGGGAGAGGGTAAAGGCCGGGGATTCAGACATTACAGTTTGTTGGGGTAGCTAAGAAAAATCCAATTTAGTGGTGTAAATCAACTTACCCCAGGGCTAACACCGTAAGAGTGTCAGTCCCAGTAACAGCGTTCGCACGCTGTTGAACGTTCTAAAACAGGATACTGTGACTTTAGCAGCATCCGAGGGATATGTTTTTCCGAGCAACAACTTTACAAGCGAATAGCACCACATGTTACCACACAAAAAAAAAAAAAGAAAAGAAAAGAAAAAAAAAACAGATGGAGACGCAATGCGTTCCACCAGAAAGAAAAATGTCAACCAAGTTGACTGCTCCACTGCGTGTATACTCCAGCAATCGAAATTAAAAACACACCCATTCGAATGCGACTGTCTCCGCTATTACGAAAGTTTAATGTATGTTGCTCTTTTCTTATCAATATTTCGCGTAGAAGATAATGTATCCAAGTTCAAGGAATATATCAACAAGTAAAATGCATCGGCACAGGTAATATCGACGTGGTTGCTAAGAGAAAACCTCTGCTAAAGGTGTTTGAAGCGGGTGCCAGTGCGGCGAATACCCTTCAATAATGACGACTTCGCCTCTCTTCACCTTACCGCCTTATCCCCACCCTTTCTTACACCCTCAAAATATGAGGAGTGTTTTATATAACAGCACCATATTTTACGTTTATATAGGGCATGCTACTGAACATAAGGGTGCGAAGAAGGTATATAAATAAGTGCAAGTATTGTTAAACACATTTTTTCACCTTTAAAAAAAACACCGAAATTAAGAAAAACGTTTTCTTTTTAAAAGTGCTTAGATAATGCATGTATGCAAAAAAAAATTTAAGAAAAGTTAAATATTTACTCTGCGAGACACAATTTAGGCCATGGTCCTCTCTAAGCACCGCCCAGTGCTTACAGTGTAAGATCCTGCACAGCTCTTACCGGGTGAAGAGATGATTCACGTGTGAAATGTTAAATTTAGAATTAGTTTTTCGTGTCGTGACAGTCTTTTGTTCGGCATATTTTTATGCCCGAGAAACAAATAATCTAGGTAAAGTCTATATTGCTTTTAAACATATCACAAAATCGCCACTTCTGCTTTCATGTCACACGATAACAAACATGGCTGCCGGCACTTGCGCCAAGCATTCGCATACACCGCGTAGCTTTTGGAGCTCATGAATTTTGACAAGCTCGAGTCGTTTCACGCTTACCGCGATATTTTGTAAAAACATATCGTCAACCGATGTAGTTTGCAGCAAACTGTCACAAGTACACGCTTCAGGAAACGTTCCGTGAGCGCATGTTTTCGTAGCGGGACTAGCGTAAGCCTAGCATTCTACATCAACAGTTGTGCTCGATTAAAATTATTGAGCGTGTTGATGCTGAGAACAGATGTCGGTTCCCGTAAGTGCGGCCCAAACAGCTTTCCGAGTCGGGCAAACGTCATGACTATTACCATGGTTTCATAACTGAGAGAATACCTAGAGGTACGAATTTACGTGTCATTTGGTTGGAAGCAATCGGTTGTTCGCCTAGCATCAGGTTTGTCCAAGTATGTTCCCGTCATTTTGCTCCGAAAGAGTTAACTCTCAAAGTTTTGAACAGCGCACATGCCTTGCACAACAGGCTTTTAGGTCGCGCTTTTCATTGTTCGTCATGACGACCATCTACCTTGCTCGTGGACACCATGAAAGTAGATAAGTGCAGAAAATCTCAAAGGATTGCCCACCTATTTTGTTGATATTTTTTAGTTACTTCGGGCGCTTTTTAGCGCGTATTGACATATGCTGACAAACGCTTTTATTAAACCGTGGCTTGAGCTTGAAGGCACGCTACAGCACCGCTTTGATGGTGACGCTGCAGGCAGTGGTAGTTGGTGGAAATATGGGTTGAAAGAGAAGGAGAGGAGATGAAAATGCGCGGGAAAGTCAGAGCGCTGTGCTCTGGTTGGAATGATTAGCGAGTAGACGCAAAACTAGCTGCCTTTGTCTGTATAGACGTTTTCTGCTTCCTGTCGTTCTCTGTCATGTGAGTTCCATATCTGGTATACGGGACAAAAAAATAATAAAACATTTCAACCTCGAATATGCGAGAAAATACAGGTGATGCAAAACAAGAATGTGTGACAATCACGCAATTTTTCGTAAACACCTTCCAGCGGCGTGGAGAGATCGAAACGATGTTTCACCGCATACCAGAAGATACGACATTCAAGATGGCTGCGCCCTTGAGGAAAAGGTGTATACTCTTCGAACGCCGAACGCTGGACGCCTGTGTTCGGTGTTGGAGCACGTTTGAACAGTGAACAGCTAGCTTGACGTCTGCCTACTATATATGCGTGATTTCATCTCAACTCAGGCACGAATATAGGGTCATGCCTGAGTAAAAAAGTATATGTTTTGGGGCAATTCCTATAATAAAAGAAGACGCAAACGAAAATTTCGCCGGATTATTTGTTCTCAAATTATGGACCGTTGAAGCGGCCAAGGTGGAAACTGTGTTTTTCCAGCTTATCGGAGGTGCCATATTTCACTCCATCTATTTCCCCTACTTTTTACGCTACATCACTATAACTTTTTGGGAACACTCTAGACATAGGCTTTTTCATGCTAATTAAGTGTCTAGGCCATACCATTCTTAATGATTTTTTTTATTTGTCAAACCACCTCTCTGCGACGATATTTGACGAAGTTCAGCAAGCTGTGCTGTGCGACCTAATCAACATATATTTATGATTTTTATGTCACCGTAAAGCTCCAATTAAGTTCTTTCTTTTGAGTATAAGTTCTATATTTTTCGATTAGTACATAATGTACTACATGTGCCTGAAAAACAAAAATGTTGAAAAACTAGCAAGTTTATAGTCGATTTTCTAAAAAAAAACACTTTTTATTTCTTTTATTTTTTATTCACAGTTAGCTAATATAGTAGTCTATCTGAAACTACCAACAGAAATTGTAATATATTGTTTGTATGGCCGCTATTAAGACTCAAATCTCATGCAATGAGCGTTTTGAACGGGACTTCGCATAGGCGCTCTGCTGAGCAGAATTTTGGCCTATGTAAGGTTTTCTATTTATCGTTAGCAGTTACCTCAATATCCAACCATAAACATTAATAAAATTTGGAGTAGTGTACTTGAAAAAATTTACTTCCGAGTTCGTATCCACAAGTGCGGGCACAGCGCTTACTTCCTCCCAATACGGGGAAATGCAGATCGTTAGAGAATTCCTCTAAGGCCTTTTGCTTTCGGCTTTGAGTTTGAAATATCGAAAAAATCATTAAGAATGCTATGACCTATACGCTTAATTAGCATGAAAAAGCCTATGTCTAGAGTGTTCCCAAAAAGTTATATTGATGTAGCGTAAAAAGTGGGGAAAAGGGATGGAGTGAAATATGGCACCTCCGATAAGCTGGAAAAACGTCAGTTTCCACCTCGGCCACTTCAACGGTCCATAACTTGAGAACAAAAAATCCGACAAAATTGCCGCTTGCGTCTTCTTTTATTATAGGAATTGCCCCAAAACATATATTTTTTTCGTCAAAAGTAAAAATTCGACCCTAAATTCGTGCCTGAGTTGAGATGAAATCACCCATATAGTCATTTGAATCGGAGCTCGACGCTCTGGACGGCCCCGCGCGCTCTCATCTCCGACTCTCAGTTTCTAACCGCCAATATAGCAGAGGAGGGAACACGGTAGTGGACACCGCAGTTCAGCTGCTTGCATGAATAGCAGGCGATGTCAGACGGCAGACTATACGAACCGGAAGACGTCACGACAGGCAGACAATAGGCTTGGATACGTGTTCGGTCGAGCAGCAAAGCCAATCCAGTAGTAATGGGCGGGGAAACTGACCTGTGGACGGGGCTGCGAGCAGTGACCTCCACCTAAATTGAATCACGCGGCGGAAATATTACGCAAATATTTTTAGAGCGCAGCTCCCGTGTTTTGCGGACTCGGTGTCGCAGTCCGCGTAACTGGAGGAGTAGGGGTGGCTACGGAGGAGGAGGGGAGGGTATGGAGGAGGAGGGGAGGGTATGGAGGAGAAGGAGGGGAAGAAGGTACGGAAGAGGAGGAGGGCATGCAGGAGGAGAATGGGAGTGTTCAGAGGAGGAAGGGGGGAGGATACGGATCCTCCTCCTTCGTACCCTCCTCCTCCTTATCCTCCCCTCCTCTTCCGTAGCCTCCCCTCCCCCTTCTCCGTACCCCCCCCCCCCTCTTCCTTCTCCGTACGCCCCTCTCCTCCGCCTCCGTACTCTCTCTTCCTCCTCCTGTGTACACTCCTCTCCTCCTCCGGTTATACCGTGGTCTGTGCCATATACTTCGACTGATTGGTGCGTGCCCTTCTCAACATCCTCCGCAACACTCGTGCATCCCCCTTCAGGCCGTACTTAGGTTAGTTACATGTTACGTAACCTTTCGAGAGGAGGAGGCGAGGATACAGAGGAGGAGGGTACGAAGGAGAAGGAGGACATCGCAGCATGAATTAAATATAACGTTTTTCTTTCTCAAATTTTTTATCACGGTATATCGCAAAATTAAAATACCTCAAGAGCTGCGCTCTAATTTCGCATAGAGATTTCTAAACGTCTTTTATTTTTTACACGTTTTTCAACCTATAATAAACTCCGAAACGTTACTTTGATGTAGCCTTTTTATAGTGCACAGACAATGCACCCTAAGCCAACTACGAAACCTAGAATTACAATCATCCGTGGTCTTCTTTTGTATGCAAACGCAATGGAATATTCTTATATATATAAGCAAAGGGGCATGCCGTGATGTTTAGTTGCGTTTTAAATTAGGAAGGCTACAATTATGATCATAATATTTATGTTTTAAAAAGCTCAGGTTGCGCAATAAACCTCGCAATGAAAGGCGAGTTCAGAATCCATCACGTTCAAAGCGCCCTGTTTGGTTTCGGCGTTTTTAACCTGATAATGACGCCTTTTGCTCGAATCGCCATTTTAATTCAAAATCGACTTAAGCAAAAATACGATTGTCCGCCAACAGTTTTTGAAGATGGTTTTTGCCTGTACTCTCTTTTCAGGAGGTTATCGTCGTGTAACAACATGACAAGTAAATCAGCGGATGTATCCGTAATAAAGAGGTTGGTCGAACTTGTTGTTCGACAAATGGCACGATGAAAGGGGAGCGGACGCCCTCTGAGCAGGACTCCCTGTTCGTACCTCCAGCCGGTCTTGATCTTGTACCAGCGAGAGGTGCTCTAATTACTAGTGTGACGTACGCTGAAAAACTAAGGATGGCAGTTGTATTGGGCAGGCGAATTTCTTAATTCAGTCGCAGTGTTGTCATATCTCAGGAAAAGACCGGCCTCTGGCTGCCTTGATATCCGGACATATTATGTGTTTTTACATGTCGGTTTCACTCGAAATATTACTTTAACTAGAATTGTATTTGAAACACCACATTTTCAATACTAGTATTTAAATAAAATGGACATATATATTCCGCCATATGTAGTTAAAGACGAAATATTAATACAGGTTTTGAATATATATCTTAAATACTTGCTTTTAAAATTATGTCGATTTCTGATTTAAGCCAATCATAAACAAGAGTAATTAACCCGGTTGTGCGGTAGACGAATCAAGGTTCTAATTATGGCAACTTAATATGGGTGGATAATATGAATTGTTAGGCTTGGTTAAATTCCTCACGGACGAGCCGTAAATCCGCTTAATTACTTACGAAAAACAATGCATATTTCACATAGACTGCCTAACACATTTGAGGTAAGGTCGACTTCCACAAGAAGGGAATTCTGCTTCAAATGAGTGAAGTAAGGTACTTGCAGGAAAAGGGCGATGCACAGCAGAGTGAGCCCGATTGTCCACCCTGGAATAATTAACCACTCAGGCAACACCATGTTTGCAGAAAGCCATTCACTAGCGGTGTTCCAAGACTTCACTCACGGCGCAGTTGCTCGCCCTTATTAGGAAAATAACTTATCAGGAATAACACATCTACATCGATATCCTTCTAGACCTTAACCTTGCGGATATAAAAGCTGATATGCAAGCAGCGTACTCGATTTGTACGTGACATCGAGACGTTATCTTATCAGTATGTAACATGCCATCCTTAAAGGGATACTACAACGAAATTTCGGCGCTTATTTTATGGTCTATATGTGTTCAAAGTAGCAGTATCACATCGAACACACCAATATCTTGTTAAAAAAGTCACGAAAATGAATTTTAAAACGAATTAAACGATTGGCAAAGAGCACCTGGTGGATGTCGCTAACGCCTCGTTTGTAATGCCCGTCTAGGAACCTTGACAGCTAGTGACGGTGAGTGTCTCGCCTCCGGCACGCCGAGAGAAGAGGGGAAGGAGGAACTCCCGTCTTCCCGAGAATCCCTTTTGTGTGTTCCAGAAGTAGCTATTGTCCCCCTACAAGATTATAAAAGATTAACCCGTCACTCAAAATTCGTACAAAAGCAGCCGCTTCGGTGGCTTGAACGACTAGGCCATCCCCTCGACGACAGCCTCGCCGTAGCTTTGCTAGTCCCGAGACGACCTACGTCACGATTGCGTCGGATGTCACGTGCTCTAAGCTGGGCCTTCTCCGAGCGCTTGCTAGAGTGGGCCGTTTATAACAAAAAATACAGTCACGAGACTCAAAATACAAGCGTGCGATTGTCATTTACGGATATTGTGGATCATATTCAACCTATATTTGAACACGACGGATATATTTCAAATTTTGTTGAAGTATCCCTTTAAAACATATGGTAAACTTCTTGTTATTGGCTGCAATCGCATATAAATCTGGTGGATCACATTTTTTTGAAAGGGAGTCTTGAGTTAGTATGCGCCTTGCCTTTTTTCAACATATACATGTTGAGGCACTGAAAAAGAAATCGCGGAAGTCGTGTAACAATATGCTAAAAAGAAAACGGGCCAAAACAAGATTATTAAAAATTCCCGTCTATGCAACATAAAAAAAAAAAAAATCTTTATTTCGAAGCAGCATTTATTAAAGCTCACTGCAGTTAAGTGAAAAAAAAAATCCCAACATGCCTTTGCCTTTAACATGAATATTTTCCGACGTAATACGTTCAGAGTATGTTCATCCCTTGATTCATTTATTTCACCTTAAACGCCGACCCACAGGATCATCTTCTGCCGGGAAGAAAACTGATTCTCAGTATTGAAAGTAAACATTTTGGTGGATATACACCTGGTAAGGAATGATATAAATGTAAAATGTAAGACTCTAACCACAAATAATAAAGATTCCGATGTTTCGACCCCAGCTCTGCCCCTTGGACACGGGTGACTCTTTTGTCCTTGTCGTATTTCATAGTTCCCGGTGTTGTCGTCTTCTTTTAAAACAGCCGGGGTTTCTTCGCGTTTGTTACTGAGGACGTTACGCTGGTCGCATCCCGCATGACGCGTCGTAAACCAGGCACGTATAGGAAGTATTCACTGGCGGCAAGAGCTGTGTGCGCGACTGCTGAGCGCGTGCTGATGGCTAGCTTCCAGGGTTCTTTTGCAACGTGCATTCCACACCGTCCAAATGGCCGGTCTTAGCAGCCTATTGATGGGGGCTCGTTCTGAGCATGCGCTTTAGACAGCACCCACAAATATGGCGCCCAGTGAATACTCCTTATGTGGTTGGAAATGTCCCGGCTGACCTGTTGGTGTTGTCTTTCGTGTTTTCAATGTGCCAGGACTCAAATAAAAAAACATCTTCGCCAGTTTTTTTCCGTGTCGAGAATAGAGCTGTTGTTGAATGCAATGGTGTGGCCTTTCTTCGCAACGTGCTCTGACAGCGCATTATCCTGCACATCGTTCTTTTTTGACGTCATATTTGTGCAGGCGTAGGCGTTCCGGGATGTTCTTAGTTTCCCCAACGTATGACGCGGGGCAGTCACCGACTCACTGCAAGAGATCCTGTAGACAAGCTCCTGCGCCTTTTTTTTAGGGGGGTGATTCTTTGGAAGAGGCAAGGAGGTGGCGAATGGTGAACACACCTTTATATGTCGCACTGATACCGTATTTTCGTAATACGCGTGCGAGAGTCTTGCCTGTGCCCTTGAGGTACGGGACGCATACGCGGTTGGGCGTAAAGGGGGGGGGGGGGCTCCTGTTATATTATGTCGAAGTTTTTTGTAGGTGTTGTTGAAGAGCCTGGCAGGGTACCCGTTTTTTTTAGGGTCTAGTTTGATCGTTGTGACCTCTTTCTTCAGAGTTTCTCCAGTGGAGCAGACAGTATAATTGCTCGCTTGAAGTGTGCGAAAGTTAGACTTGTGCTTCGTAGAGTGGTTGGACGAGAAGCCTAGGTACCGGTCGGTGTGTGTCGGTTTTCTGTAAACATCGAACGTCAAACAGTCGGACACTCTCTTAGTAAGCAAGTCCAAGAATGAAAGGCAATCGTCAGACTACAGCTCGATGATAAATTTGATCGCCGGTTCACTGCAATTTTGGTGTTTGTGAAGGCTGCTGATTTCGCTGATTTTGACCATGCAGGACAAATCTTCCACACACCGTAAGAACAAGAGAGGTTTCGGGCCGCTCGATTGCCTCCGTCGTGAGGTTAGCCACGGTGACGGAAACTGCAGCACCCATGGCCGTTCCACTGGCTGATTTGTAAAACCAACCCGTAAAAAAAAAAAAAAAAAAAAAAAAAGGTGCTGGTTAAGGAGAGGTTCAGAAGGCGGCAAATATCATCCACCGTGCGGCAAGTCCTCTCGGGGAGTTTCGTGTCAGACGACAGTGCCGTCCTCGCTACAGACACCGCAAGAGGCACAGGCACACTTGTAAAGGGAGACACGACGTTCAAAAAAAAAAAAAAAAACGAGACTTTCGTCATCGTGCAGTTCGAGACCTGAGGTGAGCTCAATAAGGTGGCCGGAGGTTGGCACGGTCGCGTTTGTCTTCTACGTGAGTGGTGACAGCAATTGGTTTAGGTGGTTCGATAACACGCGTAGCAGTGACGTAGTAAAACTCAATATTGGTCGAAGTGGAAAGCTAAGCGCCTTATCGAACTATCTTCACCAATTGCTGTCGCCACCCATGCGGAAGGAAACACGTATGCGCAAAACTCCGGCCACCTTATGGAGACCGAAGGAGAGGAAACGGGATTTTTTTTTTATGTCTTTGGAGGATTTCTTTTGCCTCACAGGAACCGAATCTCTTTTTTGGAAAGAGAAAGGGAAGCGCTGGACAGGTTTGAGACAGACGATTTAATGTCTGGGGACACTAGGATTTTCCTGCCGAGTCGAGACTTGTGCCCTCCGATCATTTTGGTTTCCGAGAATTCATGAGTGCACGAGGGGCAGTTTTTGGTGTGAGCCACGATTGGATTGACGGAGTTCGGGGATAGAGACGAGATCTCCTTGGCGTGTCCACGGAGACGGCCATTCACACAGCGCCGCGTCTGACCAATGTATTTTGTTCCGCACGCGATAAGAACGCTAGAAACCTTCTCCTTCGTGCAGGGCGGGAAGAATGAACCTTTTGTAGAAATACGCGGTGCACATGCGCGGAGTATTTCATGCGCCTGGGTTCGAGAGTATTTAGTTCCAAACAATCCGCCATCTTGCATTTCTCGCCTTTGAGCGGTTTCGTTGTGTCGACCTCGGGGCGGAAGATTACGCACGATGGGGACAAAGGTGAGCTTGGGGGAGCCGTATCTAGGTCACATCGCCTCAATGGGTGAACAGGATGTAGCTGACGTTTTGGGTGTGGAACGGGTGGGAGAGGCCTTGGGCGCGCGTTGTTTTCCAGTCACCTAGTCTCGAACCGATTCGCGTGTCTAGGTGGCAGCACATATTCGCCAAGAGGTCCATTGCGCGTGTTTTTTTTTTTGTGCGCGTTGGCGGTGCTCTGGTTGGTGACTCGTTTGCACATGCCTCCAAATTTAAATGTGCAGTTAAAGAGGAATTTGGTGCCGAATAGATGTGCTAGCGCTCGCCGTCGGCGTGCCTTGTTGTGCGAGTAGGGTAGGCTTGCAGGGCTGGAAGACCGGGACCTAAAAGGGGCCGCCTTTGGATTGCTCCCAGACTGCAGAATACGTTTCTTGCTAATGTTATCTAGAAGGTCCACTAGGTAACCCGCCATCCGGCGCCTAATGGCCTGTAGCGATAATCTGCCTCTGATCATGCGATAGCAGGACTTTTTAAATGAAAGGGTAAGTAGACATTCAACAATTCCGGATTTGCCATTTTTTGAATGATGGCCAGGGATCCTAGGAGGGGACAGGTTTCTGTGAGCACTGTTAAAAATACTTATTTCGTTTTCGTAATTTAGACACCAACATGCTGAACCATCCAGATTTCAATTCAGATAGAGTTTTTTACGATTCTAGGTGGCGCTGAAGAGATGCTTTTTGTATGATACCGGCAAGCGGCATTTAGAAAAATACATCTTTCCATAAAAAACGCAAAAAAAAACATCCCAGTCTTTTGTACAAGTTATATCTGAACTCATGACATAAAAATAAAGGGGCCAGGGTTTGGGGGAGAGGGAGGAGGGAGTTGGCATTGTCTTCTTCTTTAGAAAATAGGCAAAAAAAAGGATTTCAAGTCCTCTGGAGTTATTTCTTAGATCGCTGCCCGTGTTCTGTAAATATCCTTACATGACTCTTCCATCCTTGTTTCATGATTTTTGGTTGGATGGCAATTAGGAAACGGAAGTGTGCCATAGAACTACTCTTGATGGGGACCAGCGTCTCATGGCTCAATATAGCCATAGCCGATACCTCTAAAACGCCGGAGGACGAACGTTTGCGTGCATAATAGACTTTATGTTGTTCGTTAGGATGGAAGCTTGGGCGAGTTAGTGATTTATTAGAGGCAACAACATCGCAAATGAGTTGGAAGTCTGGTCCCTTGTTTGTCTTTTCTTGTGTTTCTCCTCATTTGTCCTAGCTTTCTTTGAGCTGTTGCTGGTTATTCTATTGTTTTTCTTTTTTTGCTGGAGACAACAGCACTTTACGAAAATAAAAATAATGAAATATATGACATTGTAAGACCTTACTCTCTGACTTGGCGATTGTTCTTCATGTCGTGATCTCTTTTTCGCGGGGGGGGGGGGGGGGGGGGGTGATGCACTTAGTATTCTGCGCTTTCTAGAAACTTTGGTGCTGGTAAATAAATCCCGAGGAAACAAACTGGCAAGCACACGGAAACTATCAGCAAAAGAACCTGGTGACTTGTATTCGTCACCATATGGAGGCATGCAAAACATTTTCGCCTTCGAAATAACAACAAACAGCAACAAAAACAAGTCAACGCCAAAGTAACAGTCGAGCAAACGCTTGTCGCATCCAAGATAATGCAAGCGACAAACTCGATAATAAAAAATGGTCGAGTTTTTTTTATTTTTATTATAATAATTTACAAAATGCCGCATCAATAGTGCATTCCTTGGATATGAATGACGAAACTTCTATGCAGCGAAAAAGACAGTATAGATCACGAGGTATTACTGAAGTTGTAACAGACGACGCTCTCCGGTTAAAAATACAGCCACTATACTTCGTTTCACCTTATGTGCGAGCGAAGGCAAAGCTGAAAGCGCGAGCACGAAAGCTCCGTGCGTTCAGGCTTTGCTCGAGCGCGCGAGCTGGGGAGAAACGCAAAAAGCGCTGGTCTCACGCTTCAAGCTTTGGCTTCGCTCGCAGAAAAAGTGAAACGAAGTATAGACCTTTCCAAAAAAGGACACTTGGCAGGTTCCATTTTCAGTGTTCGTGCGTATGGCGCGTGATTTGCTCGCTTTCCGAAGCGACGAACGTGCGCGTTCTGGACTGTGATTTAACACGTGTGGACTGTGATTTTTGTAAACAGTGGAAACGTCTATAGACCTTTCCAAAAACGAGCTTGTGGCCGGTGCCATTTTGAGCGTTCGTGCGTATGGCGCGTGCTTTGCTCGCTTTCCGAAGCGACGAACACGCACGTGCTGGCTGTGAAGATCGCACGCTGGACTGTGATTTTGTAAACAATGGAAAGGTCTATAGCTATACAATAAAATTACCACCATGTACGTGGCACAAGTAATACTCCACAAATTTCTGAATCCTTTCTTGTTTCGAAACTCATCCTCGTCGCTATTGGTTATGAAGCATCTATAAAAGGAATGAATGTTTGAATAAAAATAACGTCTGATGCTCTTCCTGACGCATGCTCGACTGACGCGCGCACCGATCGTCTATGCCGAGCACTTCCATTGTTGTTACTTGCCGTATAGGCAAAGCTGGCGCTAGTTTTTATCTTGCCATCGTAACACACTGATTACTTCCAGTTCTGCCATATGATTGAAATGAGAGCGTAATAGAACATCTCTAAAAATGCCTCAATATATTTTCGTGATTTTTGCGACGCTGTTTAGAACTCCAAAAACAGTGTGCAAAAATTAACATACGAAGCTAATCTCGCAATTAAAACGGCAAAAAAGACGTATCAAATAATCCGTGTTTGGAGCATTCAACTTTTTCACTTTTAATATTGAGTTGGTGTCTTAGGTGACCCACGACTTTGTACTTATTTAGTACACATAGTTTCAACGCCACGTGAGCATAAAACATAGAGTGAGTGCGGCTGAAACCGGCCAATTCTCGACCGGCTGTTTTAGGGCGAAAAAAAAAAAAACAAGAAATTTTGAGCCACTTATTGTGTTCTGGGTAGTTGTGCTCTTACAGGTCATGTTCAAATAAAAACTTCGGCGAACATAAATACACTGTCAGTGCCCCTTTAAATGGTACACTGCCTAGTAAGGCAGCATGAGCCCCTCCAGTTGAATCTGCCTAATAAAGTAGCGCCGACCCTTCTAATTTTTGTCGGACTTTGTTGGCCGATCGACGGGCAAAAGGTGCTAGCGTATCTGTCAACAATCACGTCGTTTTACGTACCCACAGCCATCCTGCGTTCCTCAAAAAAAAAAAAAGAAAAGAAGAAAAGGGGGGAACCCACAACATGTAAAGTGCACTGGCATACACCTGTGAAAATCTGCCGGTGCTGTGCTAGCATACAACAACGGGAGGGTGTTTCTGTCATTCATGGCTTGCGGAAGAAATTATCAGTTAAAATCGTTTTGTTGAATAAGAAACACGCTTGATAGAACAGACATTTCTATGGCCAGATTATATTATGTCAAGAGGTGATGATAAAGCGGTCTTAGGTTCGGAAAATATTAATCGATTTTATGCATGAGGTAAAACTGATACTTTATGCTAAGCTGCCAAAGATAAAGTGTTTTTTACCTTTTTTGAGACGGACACACTGATAGAGGGATTGTATGTCGCTAAGATGGAACAGGCAGCCCTGCTTTGAATTGCTTCCACGTGATTAATGAGCTCGACTTTATCGGAAATTCAGATGAAGGCAGCGTATTCCAATTTTGGCATTTTTGCCTGATGGACACGTTGTATGCCAGCTTTAATGTTGTTATTAAGAAAAAGAAAACAAATACCGCAAGGCGAAGGCTTCCTTTTAGCATGAGAATGGCTTCCTTCTAACAAAAAAGAAACAAAACAAGAAAGGCAAATGGAGAAGAAATTGAGGCACAGTAGAAATGGCTTGGCACCTAAGCATACATGATAGTGTGTAATGCGAATGGTGTGTCCAAGTGAAGTTTTAAAACAAGGAGCATTGCTCTTTATCACGCAAAGCAAAATCGCTGCATCGAAAAAAAAAAAAAGAATTCACAACTCACGCGAGAAAGCCAGCCAGAACTCCGCAAGCAGGAAAACGTGCATACCTCCATGTCTTGGTAATTATTCCAGGTAGTATATTTTATAGACATTTATTGTGTTTTCTGGTTGCCACGTAGACTACAACTATGACACGTTTCTCCGGAATTTTCCAGCGTGAACTTCCAGTTTTAGAACAACTAACATTTAGAATGAAAGTTTGAGCAGCAGTGGCATGCGCTGTGAAACTACATCTTCCGAACCCGAACTTCAGGCTTCGCAAGCAGATGAAGTTCGTACCTTCCTAACGGAGACAAAGGGAATAGCCGGGATCAAATTTGCTAAGCGGCAATGGGTTGACAATTTGCTACACCACAAACGTAAACCCGAATTTCCACAGCAGAGCATCACTTATTCAACCCATTGGTAATTTGAATTAAAAATTATACTCACTGACATCTTATGAGACGCAGGGTGTGGACTTCTATGTTCACGCTTCTTGCTTTTTGATTCCTTCTTCAGCGTTCTTAATCACGCATATTTTGATCTCATTGGCTGTAAAGGGCTCGGCACAGGCCACGAGGCAACAATGGTTAAACCACCCGTACTTCTATATTAGGTTTGTTGGAAGACTGTTTCCAAGTCCTTCAGAAGTAGCAATCGGTTCCTGATAATTGAGCCGAGCCCAAGGTGCTGTCTGTTCTTGCTGATGGATTATGCATGTACGCTTATTCTTTTGGTTTGCGGGGTCATTGAGGCAAATCCAGGCCCGTATATTCAAGACCTCTTAGAGAAAATAAGTACTAATGTTGAAACACTGCTTAAGCGCACAAAAGCAGTCTAGAAGAGAAACTGGTAAACTTGAACACAAAGGTTGATGCGACAGAATCTCGATTAGAGACACGGGTTGATTCACTTCAGCAATCTTTTCAGGCTAGAACAAAAAAATCGACGATTAGAAAAACATGGGACATAGAAATAACCTAATCATATAGGGACTAAACGAAGCGATGAACGAAAACCAGTGTAACCTTAAAAATGCGGTGCTCAATGAGGTATTGGGGATAAGTTGGGATTAACCATAACCAGTATGGAGCGCGTTCATTGACTTGGAAATCCCAATGGTCGCTCCCAACGTCATGTGACATTAAAGGAGATGAACTATAGGGAAAAAAACAACTCATACTTCAGAATGAAAGGAAACTGGAAGATACCCGTATCTCAATAAGAGAAGACTTTGCTTTTCGTGTACGTAACATCAGAAAACTACTGATACAATTCACGTATAAATAGGGCCATCGGGCGAGCCGGCAGGCCAACAACAGTCAAGTTCATTGGCGTGACGTAGTTCACTATCGCAACAAAGAGAGCTGAGGCTTGTATCCTTTAATGTAAGGAGTGTTATGAATAAAACTGGCAAATTATACTCGTTTTTACCTCACGAAAAAAGGAAGTTTTGCTTATTGTGCATACGCCGCGCGAAGTAGTTCTTGCTATAGGTGGTTGTCGGAGGAGGAAGCGATCTGTTTTTGTATTTGAAACACGCGCGTCTTCATAAGATAACGTATATCTAATCTAAAATCTACCTATATGTATCCTAATTCTCAAATGAATGGGTAAATTAGTTATGCTATCTGAGGAGCCGGACTTGTTTTACTGCGGTTCTTGAGTGGAAAACGGGTATAGAGGCTGTGGTGTTTCCCCGTGACCCGCACGTCTTAAGGATAACCGAAACATGGTTACACAGCGAAATCCAAAATGCAGAGATGGTGCACCCAAACTACAGGTTAATGCGAAACGAGAGAAGTTCCCGAGGGGGTGGAGTTGCCCTAGCCATTAAGGATAACCTTGTCTTCCATGGTATGCGCCAGATTGAGAACTCAGAAAGGATATGGGGTAAATACATTTTTATTGATCGGGGCTAACGTTTGAAACGGTGCACAGAAAACACGGTTCATCTCCAGACGGCTTAAGTAATATCCTTGTGTCTTTACTAACTCACACTACCAAACAGAGCAAGATAATAATCGAGGCGATTTTTAAGCTCCCAACGTAATTTGGTCGGATGACGGTGTGGCCTGCCACGGAACTAGTCTATGTAATGTGTTTGTTGATATACCATTTAGTCGGTGTCTTCGTCAGTCTGTCGAAGAGGCCACGCGGATTACTGAAACATCATGCACATTGTTGGGCCTCTTACACGTTATGCCCGAATCCCACTAGAGCGACAAACAGAAACAAACGACAGCGACAAGCTTCAAACACATAAAGCGTGCTCGCGATGGTACCTTTGGCAGGCGCTTAGTCGTTGCAAGCCTGCCAAATACATTCTTGCGTGCATGATGATCTTGTTTGAGCATAGTCTTTTTTATTCTACAAAGCCTGTTAAACGGCGAAATACTCTAGTTTGAGGCTTGTCGCGGTCGTTTGTTTCTGTTTGTCGCTCTAGTGAGACTCGGGCATCAGTAAACATTTTGACCACTGCAGCGTTTCTGTTCACGAGGGCATCTCGGATCACAAGTTAGTATACCTTAAGTGCGATCTTAACGTTTCTCAGAGCCGCCCGGCTGAAGTGAAGCTGCATTATGATTGCGAAAAAGCAAATGATGAATCAGTTATTGGTTACCTAGAAGAGAACCTTGACGGGTTTGACGTGGAGGTTGATGTAAACGAGATGTGGTGAAAGTTTAAGAGCACTATCACTGCCTGTAAAATTAAACGATAAAACGCAAACACCCATGCATTACCAGAGACATTTTGCAGGTAAACGTAAACTGAGAAGACTTCGAAAGGGTCGCTTAACTACTATCTCTGAATAAAATGGAAAACTAAAATCAACGTTAAAGCTAGCTAGCGAAGCATATTTTACTAAGTCATTGTCTGATTTCATTACATCCTCTCCTGAAAAAGTTTGGCGTTACCTGTTCCCTTCAAGGTCTATCATTACCCAAATACGAGTTGATGGCAACCTCGAGATTGACAGGAACAGAATGCCATCTGAGTTTAACCGCTATTTTTAGTGTGTTTATACGATGGAGATAAGCGAATCAAATACCATTCCAAGCGACGAAAGATCTAACGCGTGAAGCTTTATATTAGAACAGGGTATTGTGTCTCTGGTATTATCACTAAACGTAAAAACAAAAATTGATTGGTCCAGGTGGTCTACCAAACGCGTTTCTTAGGAGATATGCTGAATGGGTTGCGAAATATTTTACGTGTATCTTTTCCAAGTCACTGAGGAAATCCGCGATAACGGACGACTGGTTAATGACAAGAGTTGTACCAGTTAAAAGAGGTGGTAAAAGAGACTCAATCTTTAATTATCGCCACATTTCTTTGACTTGTACGCCGTGTAAATTACTGGAGCATATTGTAAACAAACAGTTGATATCTTTTCTTGATGAATATGGCATACTAAGCGCAAATCAACACGGTTTCCGTGGAGGGCTATATACAACGACGCAACTAATTGAGTGTTATCATAAAATTTTCGTCATGTAAATGATTTGTTACAAGTGGACGCCATTTTTATTGATCTGGCAAAAGCGTTTGATTGCGAACCTCATCGCAAGTTAATCAATGTACTCATTGACTTCGGTGTTTCTTCATTTCTGATAAAAGGGATAAGAGCATACCTTACAAGTCGGCAGCAGTTTGTAGATATCGGTGTCACTTTTCAGATTTGTTAAGCGCATATTCTGCAATTCCACAAGGCTCGGTGTTGGGCCTATTGCTTTTTTTAATATATGTCAACACCTTGTTTTCTATTAACAGTCACAGACCAGTAAAAGAAGTATGTTTGCTGATGACTGTAGAATATACAATCTGCTCAACTCCATGGACGATCAAATGGAACTAAATAACACCTTATCCGGTATTTTGACACTTTGCAGCGAAAAAAACAGATACATACAAAAATAATACATTATCTTTTGATTTTGTACTTTATGCTCTTAAGCTTTCCAAAGGTGATAGCTACAAGTACTTGGATGTGATTATCCCGAGGGATCTAAAATTGAACGAACATGTGGACTTTTTAAAGAACAAGGCAACAAAAAAACTCTGGTAGCTACGAAGAAGGCTGCTTAGGACACCTCCTTAGGTTAAGACTGTTGCATATAAAGCTCTAGTAGGACCGACCCTAGAGTACGCACCCCACGTCTGGGGCCTCTGGCAGGTCACACTCTCAAGGGAGCTTGAAAACGTACAGTCACTGGCAGTGCGCTCATCTTTTCTGACTTTAGGAATACTATATGTGTTACGGCGCTGAAACGACAGGCAGGTTTCTGCCTCAAAAAAAAAAAAAAATAAAATAGAAAAGCTACTGTCTAGATCGAAAAGCCACCGGCTAGATCACTTACATCCCCTGGAGGTTTTAACCGCCATGGATGCCAGTATAAATACCTTTAGGCAGTAATTTTTTGTTCAGGTGGTAGAGTTGTGGAATAAACATTATTATAGCGTCGTTGCACTGGAATTCCTTTCCGAAATCCAGAACGCCATATATGGATATTTTCTGAACTGTAACAGTCAGACGCTTCTTGTGTGTGTATGTGTGAGTGAATATTTTTGGGGTACTGTTTTTAAAGATTGCTCTGAAGGTCGATATCTGAAAACAATATGTAAGGTGCATATTTTTGGGATGTGGTTCTTAAAGACTGCTCTGAATGTTGATATTTGAAAGCAGTGTTGTGTTTGACTTCCATGTTTGTATCACCCCCTCCGGCCTTGGCCCTTGACAGGGCTGGTAGGATTGTAAAACTATAAAAATATTACAAACCATACCGCTCTGTGAAAGTGGGTGACCAGCGAAGCTGTTTAGCACACGGTTCAAACAGTGGTATTTGTCGTCCGCCGCCGCTCCTGACATTCCCGTTCCCGTTCCGGCCGTTGCAATTTGCCGGCGCGTTGCTCTTCGGGAGTTCAGACTATACGCAGCCTCCCCTTTACGACGATAGAAGAGAAGTGAAATTGAAAATGGAGAACGGCAACTTGTCTTTCTGTTTTTTTATCCACATTCGCGTGGACGATTATCGCCACCCCGAGGAGCCGGACGAAACTAGACACGCGCGACGGTACCGCCACCCGGCGGAAACTAGACACACACGACGGGACCGCTACCCTGGGAGAGCGAAGGGAACTAGGCACGCAAGCCCTTGAAACGACAACAAAGAGAGGGCGGTACGAGTTTTTGTTGACGTACACGAAAAATCCACGGAACCCTAGCCATTGACCGCACACAGGACCGCCACCCCGGGAGAGCGGAAGGAACTAAGCACTTAAGCGCTTGGAACGACGTCAAAGAGAGGGCGCTGCGAGCTTTGTTGACGTGCACGAAGAATTCACGGAACCCTAGAGCCATAAACAGATTATCTGTAAAAAAAAAAAAAAAAAAAAAAAAACAATTCTTGGACTCGCCACGCCCGCGTTCCTTAAGCTGCCAGTGGATGTAGCGGTCTCGAAGAAAAAAAGACAATGGCAAACTAGAACCCAAAAAATAAGGTGGAGAGACAATTAACTAGAACAGAATAACACCCTGTCGACGATACAGCTTCTAAATGTTTTTTGTTTGGCACCTTGCGAAAGTGATGTCACGGGCGTGAAAATAAACACATTCGTTTATCTTGGCAACGGACGTCGAAATAGCAATTGACAAAAATAAGCTCCGAAAAAAGAGGGACCGATATTAACACAAAAAATGTGTTTTCTAGATTCTATGCGAAAAGTCTGACGAAAAGGCGTTACTCACAGGTCAAAGTAACATAAAGCATGCACCGACCGTAGCAGGCAGTGCATAAGTATCCAAAGAAAAAAAACTCGTCGTCATAGAAAATGAGGCGAGTTCATAATTAGGGATAATTAATTGTAACACGCAACATATACAAAGCGGCTTCGTGGGAATCGAGCCCCGAACTGTGTGATCCGCCGCCCGAAGCCTTTGTTCTTTTTTTCTCTTTATTCCGGACGCTTGTGCTTGGCGCCACGAGAGGAGATGAGAGGGAGCGCAAACAGCAGGACCAAGTATGACTCACAAGAGCCTGCGTGAACAGACCTTCGACGCGCGTAGCTGGGTCCCAAATAACGAAACGTAGCTCTCAGCGTGATCCTACAACGTCACGAGGGAGATTATAAGTTTATAACGTACCAACGGATAGCGCAGCGAGCGTATGATATTACGACTTAGCACAGCAGATAATATATAGCTTCGCGGTTGCTTTGGGCACAGATCACTCGAGGCGCTACACGTATCCTCGGAAGAAGCAGAACCCAAATACTTAACTAGGAGAAAACATTCTACATCCCTCGTTTGCATTAGACCGCGCGCCTTCAGCGCAAATGACGTTTGCAAGTACGGCCTCTGGGCGCCGCCATCTTGCTGCTGGTGTGGGCAGATCGTCTAATAGTCAAACATTGCTGAGGCGTCTTTGATCTTTGACTGTAAAGGCCCCTACGCACATTCGCGTTTGACTGCATTTGACTGCGTTGCGTCGCGAAACGAAAGCGAGTCATCGGCACTTCTGTGCTTCATATGAAGCGTAGAATCCAAATAGAGGAATAGCTTGGCACGCGACATAAGAAGCAGGGATGTCCTGGTTTCTCGCAGCCGCAACGCAGTCAAACGCACTCAAACGCTCTCAAACGTTAATGTGCGTAAGGGCCTTCAATCGATCTACCCACACCAGCATCCAGATGGCGGCGTCCAGAGGCCGTACTTGCCTACGTTTATACTCCGTTTCACGATAGCTTAGCGAACTGTGTTGCTGCGGCCCCAGGGACCCAATAAGGGTGTCGGAGCAAGCACGTGACAACACACTAGGGTCGAGGTCACGGAGTCCTCGTTACCGCCACAGCAACAGCGCCGGCTGCGACAAAGAGTAGTTCTAGGCTTAATTTTCTTTTAACGGCAATTGAACTCGCGCGATTGCATCCCTATCGACACTACACTACACGACACGGATGAAAGACGAAAAAATGTTCCTCTTCAACATTGCTTAACTCAGATCAACCCTTTTCCGAGATCAAGGTGGCTTTTGAACGATGTTTGAACGACCACAGCCCTGTAGTCGACCTTTTCCGCTCATAACGTCACCCCAGCATTAGCACCCTCCGCAGATTCGCGGGTGAATTGAGCGTGGTTCCCTCATAAACTGTTCCCATACAACTCGCTACTCTAGCGGACGGAAAAAAGCCGAAATTAGCTGGTTTCACAGGAGACGGCTCTTTACCAGCAGACGACAGCCGGATCCTTCGGGCCTCGCATTTGGCGCAGTGACACAAACGCAAACGGTCCCGTCACGTGGGGTCACGTGCCTCGCTTCGACGCTCTTACTGGGCCGCGGGCGCCGTAGCCTCCAAATTTCACCAGCCGTATCTTTCGTGCTGCGTCGAGGGAGAGAGCCCCCTGCCGGCAGAACGAGATACCGGCTTCGTCAAGGTAGAAAACACGATTGTCTCCGCTGTCTCGACGGGCTTCCACGACGGTAGATTGCGGCAGTCACCCTCCCAATTCAAGGAGGAAACCGAGAGTCAGCGCGCGTCCAGTCGTTCCAACTATGACAAGATTTTGCTTTGTAGACCTATTTATAAAAAAAAATTAAAAAGAAGTTCTGACGACGTTTTTTTTTTGTAGGTTATTTTCTAAAAAAAATAGAAAACTTATTGACAATATTTTTTATAATAATTTATAAAAAGAGATTTTTTTTTTAAATTTTATATGGTCTGCGGTCGTGTGCGGGGTCCGGCATGACGGCGATGGATATATGGTTCTACAAACCCCTATAAAATTGTTTTTTGACTTTTTATTGAAAATGTGTTGACTTGTTCACTCTGATTACTTTCTTTGGACTTTGAGCTTCTGTTGACATGGTCAACAGAAAGTTTGTTGATTTTGTGTTGAAACTTTTTTGATGATTTTCTTCTGCCTGAGTCAAAAGAAAAGCTGTCTACTTTCTATTAACTCTTAGGTTGATCTTTTTCTGCTGACTTCCTGTTGAAAGTGTCATCAGAAATACTGCAGACGTTCTGTTTACTTCGTGTTGAAAATATTCAGTTGACTTTCTGTAGCCAGTGTCAATAGAAACGCTACAGACTTTCTGTTTACTTGTTATTGAACATGGTACATCTTGACTAAATGTCAAAAGTCACTAAATTTCTCAATAGTCTGTGACAAGTTGAGAACCGTAGGGAGAAGCTTCAGTTCTCCTGCCTCCAGCGCGAGCCTTCTATCATTGACAGTGCTTCGACGTGTCGCGCCCCTCGAGCTCGAGCGCGCAGTCAAAGCACGACGGAAGGCATGGGGCGCGTGCTGGAAGCC
This sequence comes from Ixodes persulcatus, assembly GCA_013358835.2. Classification (NCBI taxonomy): domain Eukaryota; kingdom Metazoa; phylum Arthropoda; class Arachnida; order Ixodida; family Ixodidae; genus Ixodes; species Ixodes persulcatus. The sequence goes on from JABSTQ010009380.1 coordinate 220,511, forward strand.
AGGCGTTCGAAAAACACGCCCTGCCGTTCTCACTTTGTAGATGACTATCGTGACTTTATTGACCCCATTCAACTAGTTAACAAGTAAAGTAAAGCAAAATAACTATTTCAAAGTGGAGCAACCGCCTTGACTGGCTTCGTCCTGAGTGGTGCCGTGCAGAGAAGCGATAACATTTGTTCTAGGAGACGTTTTTGTGGATGTTGTTTTAGCGACTACGCGGAATTATTATTAGTTGTAACAATACTCTTTAGTAAGAGATAGAGTCCAAGAACTTCGAAACACTGTCTTCCCTTTGACAAACTTTTGAGAAGGAGATCAGACACTTGGAACCTTAGTAAGTGCTGGTGCAAAGGTAAGCAAAGTGCAAAGTTTATAGCAAAGTGCTGGTGACGTCATCGGGATTTTATACCTTTCCTCTCGAAGCTAGAGTGGTTCCGTGAGCGGAAGATTTTGCACCAACACTTGGTACAGTATCAAAATGGACGACCACGTTTTTAAGTGAGCGTGAACACTCCCTTGGCGAGAAGTGCTAGATCCGATTAGCTTTACTGAGCTGCAGTGACCTATTGGGCTTTCCCAGAGTCCCTTGTGTGCCTATTGTGGCTAACCTTTGGCTGCCATCGGTCAAACGTGTTTTTTTTTCACTTGTTTGCGAATGCTCACATTGTTTCCTTCTCAGAATCGTATACCCAGTTTTATGCCAGGTGGAGCCAGGGATTGAAAGCGGTTTTGTGGACACTCGCTTGTGTTACTTGTGTTTTCTTCTTTACATTCCTAATATTTTTTGACAATTTGATAATACAGGCGCTCTTCCTCGCCCTTTACAGGGTAGACATGATTCTCGCGCTTGGTTGTTGATCAGCGACAGAGGATGCATGCTGTCCTAGAGACGATGTTTCTCCTGTGCGTGCGCCTTTGTCATTCACTCGCGTAATCATCATCAAGTCTGACTGCCTGAACAACTTTTAGTTCGAATGTTAGGATATGTAATACCGGACTGTCAAGTCCGCCAAATCGCCGCTTCAAAGCATATTACGAACTCATTGCGGAATGTGTCATGAGCCGAGCCTGCCGCCAAACTAAAGCACGCCAGTTGCCACGCCTACAATACGTGAATCTCCCTTTTTCCTAGAATCTTTCGGTACCCATTATGTATCATATCCCGAATTATTTGAAAGTAAACCTCGATTGCAGCAGCTAATGAAGATAACAGCAGAATGTGATTTTCATCGAAATCCTCACAAGTAGAGCGCACCATTTGACATTTTTATTCTTATATTGCCAGCTTACAACCTAGTTGCCGAGAATCTTCGAATTTAATTCAATTACTTTTTCAAAGTATTTGTACTCTACTCAAGATAGTTCGTAGTAAAAGTAACTTGCATACTACTATAAATACATTTTCAAATGGGTCTTTTGTATCTTACCTTATATACTTTTGTTGAGTATTTGGCACAATACTGGCATCAGGGCCACTGGAGTTTCGCAGCGTAAGATGTATTGTATAGTTCTCGTAAATTATTTTCAGAACTTGTAGAGACTACTCATTAAAGCAGTGGTTCTCAAATGGGAGTCCGCGGACCGTTTGGGGTCCGCGAAGGCATTCTTGGGTTCCGCGAAACCCTGCCTCGTGAGTGAAGCCCGGCAATAAAAGTTGTCTTTTATCCGATTGAGAAAAAACGTTCCAATTTTTGGGTGAGTTTTCTCGTGCGTATGTCAATGAGAGAAGTCTACTTCACACCCGCCCTTAGTTATGTTCACTTATTAAATCATTATCATAATTAGCCTATACCTTTCCCTTCCCCTTACCGCGAATGGGATCCTCCATCATCTCCTACGACCAACAAGGGGTCTGCGAGACATCGATGATTGAGAACCACTGCATTAAAGCATAGCTTTGACACACTCCACTCCTGAACAAATTTAAACTTGTCTTGATTATTCGTTTTAACCCTGTGAGCACATGAGTGTGTCGTGTGTGCAGCACTTCCGAAACCGCAGAAAGCTCAATGCCAATACGCATAACTAACTATAACGCCAGCATAATGCACGCACAACATGTTCAGCTCTTCCCGGGTTTATTAGAATTATCACAGCAAGTTTAATATTTATGATGGCCCATGTTCTTGGCTCTTCATGTCCTTCGATCCCCCCACAAAAAAAAAGGTTTGTTCTTACATGCTGATGAGTTTGCAAAGTCCTTTATTTAGCAAGGGGTGTTCGACAGTTAAACAATAAATGTGAATGTTTATTGCATTTGAGGACTTTTTTAAAATGGATACCCATTAATTTATTGAGCTACATTTGCTACGACTCCCGCTGAATACGACTCCAAGAAATGGCCTCGTACTCAGTGGACGTCGTAGCAAAAGTAACTCTGGAAACAAATGTCGAAAGCTATTTGGCAAGAGAGCAAGGTATTGTTTCTGAAGAGTGTTTTTCACGGAGCGCGTCTCTTGAGGCTAAGTAATCGAGAGACTCGACCCAGCGCAATCTATGTCTGAACTCATTATCAGTTAGACTACTCCAAAGGCATCAACCGATAAGAAGCAACAGCATTCGGTGTTCCAAAGAAGAAACTATGCCAGGGATACTCTATCCACCCGCAGAAAAACCGTTTTTGCTGGCGTCTTTCATGGAGAGCTGCCATCACGCACAACAATTCCAAGTGGTGCTTGTGATTTCCAGGTGACGTGCTTCAGGCCCCTGCAATTTTGGATCATCTTTAGTTAATGTAGATGCAATGGTGTAAATTAATTATATCATTTTTTCTTAAGCTGATAAATTTTCCTAGCTTCTCTCAGTGTTTTACTGAACATTAGCTGAACAACCATGAGCGTCGCTGGCATCTCGCTTAAAGATTTGAAGTTTATTTGGTTTTTCGAAGTCCACGCCCCGTAGGTACTCTTAAAAATATCTGAACTTTAAAACAACTGAGAAAAATTACACCGGGTAAGGTGTCCGGCAGTTCTATTTTTGTAGATTTTCTGAAACGAGTCAGAACCCGAACACCCCCCCCCCCCCAAAAAAAAAAAAAAAAAAAAAAATGTTCACAGGAAGCCGCAGCCAACTCAACCCATGCAAGAAAAAAAGAAAAAAAAAGAAAAAAAAGAAGGCTCGGGTAGGTTTTGCTTGTGGCCAAGTAAAACTAATATGCAGTGGAAACCAGTTCCTACAGTCTGGTGGAGGGGCAAATAAATCAAAGATATTAATTTATCATTATAAATCAGCAAGGTATTAATTGGCTGTAGTTGCTACATAGTTATAAATGTAAAACAGCGCCCCAAGAACACCAAAGGCCCCAAGGAGTGCGTACTCTGTTCCTTGTGTACTTGGTCTATTTTAGTGCAGTTCTACCTTTTTATAAAAAAAAACGGACGCCTAACTCTTCCTATCTTTAGTGCCTATTTTGAATGCGCTCAATCGTTATAACAATGTAACAGTAGTTGTGATCGTAATTTGAGCTTCGGAATTGCCATACAAAAATAAAGATTTAACATTATCGGTAATTAAAGGGGTGGTGCAACAATTTTTCTACTTCGCGCGAATACCGCTTAGAAAAGATCCCTGACGTTTACGACCAATGAAACACGCGCTAGTTTTTCTCCCCACGCCATAAACGTCGCAGAAAAAAGAATTAAAGAAAAACGAGAGAGAGAGAGAGAGAGAGAGATATTGTTAGGGTGATGCTGTCGGCAGCAGAAAGGACAGGACAGTACACGATGATACAACAGACAAACGATTTATGGAGGCCGAGCCGGCCCATGGGGCCTGGCGCGAGATAGTCGTGCGCGCCACTGCCCCGTCGTCGTCTTCACCTTCCTAACAGTACTCCCTCGGACGAAAACGGCCAACCCGGCCGGTGAATAAATGAACACATGAAACGCACCTACAAAGCCACACACACAGAAGAACAAAGGACGGCTGCCGACAGCGAGGGTGAGGATGAAGATGGAGACGTTGAATTTCAGCCTCTTCCACAGCGTCACAGACCTCTGCACCAGCCACACGACGGCACGGTTCGGGCTGGGGGACTCAGGTTACTGAGAAGCGTCGGAACGTCGGGGGCTGGGGATAGGGGCGGGGGATCGTCTGTCGGCTTCGTCTGATGCGGCTTCGTCTGATACGGCTTGTCATGGCGTCTGGGCGGGGGCTGGGCGGCGGATCCATGGGCTGGTGTTTGGTCTGCTGCTGCGGATGACTGCCTCAACGAGGCGATCATAGCGGCGCCGATGTTCAATGTAGGAGATGAGTATGGCTCCGCACCTCCACCATACTGTTAGGGTGATGCTGTCGGCAGCAGAAAGGAGAGGACGGTACACGATGATACAACAGACAAACGATTTATGGAGGCCGAGCCGGCCCATGAGGCCTGGCGCGAGATAGTCGTGCGCGCCACTGCCCCGTCGTCGTCTTCACCTTCCTAACAATATATATAGACGAAAGTTGAGGAGTTCCAGGAAAGGTCTTTACTTCACCAACGTTTCAAGCGGGGACCGCTTTTCTTAAAAAAAAAGCGGTCCCCGCTTGAAACGTTGGTGAAGTATATATATATATATATATATATATATATATAGTGCCAGCTGAACACAAAATAGGGATTAGAGAGAGGGAAAGATAAAAAAGGCCTCCACACCGCTAGCTCAGCCTCCAGCCATCACAAGTGTTCAGCCCCTCAACCCTCAGCCAGAACAAGAGCCCACGTGATCTGGAGCCGATTATATGCCGCCAATGTTGATCATATATAGCGACGCGTTGAGGTTGGCGGAGCACAGGAAACGCGTTGAGTTCCAGACATTGTTAGGGTTCGGCTATTGTCGTCGTTGCCGTGATTGGACACGAGCCACTACAGGAATGCTTGCCGAGCTATTGATTATCACGAGGCCAAATCGAGTGCTCACGCAATGCTCGGGTTCAATCTATGAACTCCATCAGATAACAACACTGGTGGACTATGCCGACACTGCGACCCTCACGCTACGTCATCAAGTTTTGCGAATGAGAGACTAAAAGAATAGACTTGCTTTAATCCTTCAAATTACACCGCAACAAAGAGGTGTCTTGGTCAATGACGTTAAGTGGTAGTATACTTAAGTACCACTAGTGCCAGTAAACTTGTGTAAAATGAAAAACATTTCAATGAAATATTTCTGCACCGCACCTTTAAATGTAGTAACAATCTCGGATTACTTAAAAAGAAGCTTACTGTGATTAATGTAATATGTTCGAATTACTACCCAAGTATCCTCGTCCGCACGTAATTATACAAATTTAAAAATGGTCAGAAAGATGGCTTTTCTTTTTGTGCGAATTTTTAAATTGTCCACAAACGAATTGATACGAAATTGGACTTGATAGATTTTTCTTTTTCTAACGCTACGCGTTTATCTCTTTTTGTTTTCTGTTTCCCAGAAGCGAGAATGTCACTATAAAAATCTATATGTGCAGCTGTCAGTGACAAAACAAAAGTAAAGACTACCGCAGGTCTTTATTTCTCAAGCATTTTTAAACCGCAGGTCCAGAAATTTTGTTTAAATAGACTTGATTTTATTGAAGTCCAATATATGCCATTAATATAAATAAAATTGCGATATTGATTTGCCAATTAACACTACCCCAAGTTACAACACTATTGAAGCCATCCACAACATTTTATTTGAAATGAAAAAGCAGGGGCCATAATTCAGTCGAAGAAATTAATTGAGAACTGACTCGCACATTGTTATATGCGTAACAATGTGGTTCATGAAAATCCGTATCTATGAGCTTATTTGAAAATACTACTGAAGCACAAAAGAGTAATTTGGTCATAAAAAGAAGCAAGCACCATCATACATTGTGAGTTCATGACTAACACTCTTGCTGAGTTACAAAGATTCCAAATGAATGCGGATATAGAATTATAATTCGAATAATACCCCAAACTATTGCGCTTTGTTACATATGCTTACATTGCAAAGCAGAACTCAAAATTTAATACACTTTAAAGTAACACAGTTGCTTAAATTGGAGTAAGCAAGGTTCATATGCCCTAGTCTAAAATTCTCTAGACGTCAGGGAGCATGTAAAAGGGAAAGGTAGGAAAGAGAGCAACGGCGATAGTAGCAATTAGAGTGGTTGCCATGAGGTGACTACAATATTGCCGGCATGTTTCAACAAAGGCATCAGCCCGAACGCGAGACGACGTACAGGCGCTCGCAGGATTGGCTTCACGAGTCTCTCGAGCGAATTCCAACCGTGATATCCTTCACAGACATGACTCCGTATCCGCAGTAAAATTCAAGGGGTACCTGCAAAGCGTTTCAAGTTAGGGACAGTTGGCGAACAGAACACAATGTTTTTTCAAGCGTAAAATAAAACAAAACAACAAACACACAACAGTGACTGAGGCTGGCAGAACGGCGATATCCCCAATGCTCATGCTTGAAAAATAAACGACCGAACACCCACGCACAATAACACGATCAGTCATTTGAGTAGATCCGCTCGTTAAAAAAAACAACAAATTGTTCGTTTGCTGTAGGTAGGCGGCGCTCTATTGCAGGACATGCAGATCAAAATGCCAGCAATATATTTGGGAATAACGCTTGCTGAATTCTCGTTTAGCGTCACCATGTCAACACACTATTTGTCGTCTTCGTAATTTTCGAAAACAGACTTGAGAAAGGCATTCTAGACTTGTCGCGAAATTGCAAATAGGCAACATTGAGTTTATTGCCGTTCAAAGCAATATCAGAAATGTGCTTTATTGCTTACAATATTGTTCACAAATCACCGTTTAAATAAATATCCGCTTTGAAATAAAACAAACAAACATGCAGGCTTGTAAAAATTGTCGGCCTTTGCGCGACACTATATGCTAACATTATACATTTTAATTTCCCATTTGTAGCTGTTTGAAGTGTTCAAATCACTTGCACTGTTATACACGCATATTTGCAGATTTTAATATAGGCATATTGAATCCTATTTGCCAGGGTGGCGTAATAGTTTACAACAGAGGTGCTACTTAAAGTATTAATTAATGAAGCTTCGTAGGGGATGCTTTTTTAGGTGGTTGGCGTCATAAAAATTGCAAATTGCCCTGCAATTGTGTTGCTACGTGAAAGGTTCTTGGTTTAACGCTAGTAACCTCCCGCTAAATCTAGCGGGGTAACTGAATCTGTCTATAAATCACGCGACACAAAGTCATGTGACGTCATTTCTCCTGCTAAATTTAGCGGGGAAACTGAAGTGGTGTTGATGTCATATGACATCAATTTTCCCCCTAGATTTCGCGGGTAAACTGAACTAAGGTAGCGAATTCGGCAAGTTGGTAAAAGTTATACATGATGGACTCAGCTCAAACGACGAAGACGAAGTGGAGAAACATACACGACAGGATGAAGCTGCATGACAGCTTCGTCCTGTCTTGTATGTTTCTTCACTTCGTCTTCGTCGTTTGAGCTGTTTTCATAATGTATAAGGTAAACTTAATTTATATATGTAAGCCACGTGACGTCAATTTCCCCGCTAAATCCAACGGAGAATCTGAATCGGAGTATAGGTCACGTGATATCATGTAACGCGACGTCAATTTTTCCGCTAAAATTAGCGAGGAAACTGAATTTGCGTATAGGTCACGAGACATAAAGTCATGTGACATAATTTTCCCCGATAAATTTAGCGGACAAACTGAATTGGCGTTGAGTTCACGTGACGTCAAGTTTCCCGCTAAATCTAGCGGGAAAACTGAGCTTGTGTATAGGTCACGTGACACAAAGTCATGGGACATAATTTTCCCGCTAAATTTAGCGGGGAAACAGAATTGGTGTTGAGGTCACTTGACGTCAATTTTCCCACTAAATCTAACAGGGAAACTGAAGTCATGCCATGTCACAGACCACGGTTTCAAGAAATGCGGCTTCACGAAATCCGCAGCAGCTAGCCAAAGAGCGTTTAACATTAAAATTGATTTGTGAAAAGTTGAGGTATCATAGGAGTTTGATATGAATTAAAATGTCTCTTTTCAGGAATAAAGCAACATACTTTCAGTGGTTATAGTATTTCTGAAATCGGCTGTATCTGAACCGTCTAAGGAGTAAAATATTATAACTAATATGTACATCCGCCTGAAGTTTATATGTAAGATACTCTTCACAATGTAGTTGGTCTAAACCTAAATTAGAAGAGAGTGGTTTTAAAATCGCGTTTAAATGCATTTTTTGCTCAATCTCACCATTGGCGACGTCGTAAAGGGTTGAATGAATATACATCTTACATCCTACTTTATGATAGGATGTAAGATGACGCGCTTTGGGAACCGCGAATATACATCCGTGGTACCCAAAGCGCATCACCTGGCCCAAGCGCACGTCACAAGACACCGGACCTCACTTATTCTCTAAGCTGGTAGTGCGGTGGAAGCTATGCGCTTGCCGGACCAATCAGCCGCCTGCCTTTTATCACCTGACCTCATTCTGTGCGCGGGGGTATGCGCGAAAGAGCGTGATCACGTGGCAAAAGTGTGGCGGGCCCAACGAGCACGTAGCTTCCATAGCACTGTCAGCTTAGGGGTGAACTGGGCGGAGAAAGCAACTTTGGTCCGAGTTTTAAGCGACAGGCTAATCTTCTAGAGGGAGAATGGCGGTGTCCGTATACACAAACGAGGGTCCAAGCAAGAGGGGAGTCCCTTCTTTCCGTCATCTAGAACTGTTTGGTACAATGCGCGATTTGTGAGTTGAGGAGGAAAACTAAGAAGGAAAAAGTTGAAAAATCGTTTCTTGACCACTTTAAACAGTTGAGCGCACTCCGAAAGAGCGGCGCTGCTCCGATGTTTAGTGCGGCTACGTAACAGTTCTTGCTACGTCATGGCCTACGTAGCAAGATCCCCAACGATTACCTCCCAACTAAGCTTCACAGGCATCCGACAGGTGCACGTTGGAAGATCGTTTAATTAGCTTTAAATTTAGTTTTATTGTCCTTTTCAGCGAAAGACTCCTGCTTTAGAGGTTATGCTGGATCATGCAACACATTTCAGCGAGAAAATGAGCGCTGGAATTTCGTTTCCGTACCCCTTTGATTCGTCCACTCAGAATACGACTTCTCTGCCAGTGGCCCTCTTCTAACTAAATACTGCTCAGTACTGCAGTTGATACACAACATCTATCTCTCAATTTAGTATTATATAATGTTAATTTTCATTGAGCGGAACGCCATTTCTCATGTAGTTTTAGGGTCGGAGCTTTTCTCGAATATCTTATGTCGCAACAGACTTCAGTACCTTTGTTTTGGGCGTCTGCACAAACTTCACGCTCCGTAGAGCGTACAGGAGTCCCATTTTCACTGACTGGAGTGCCAGTCTTCTGCCCAAGCAGTTTCTTGGTCCGGCGCCGAATGGAAGGAACGCATAAGGATGAATGGAATCGATATTTGCAGCGGTGAACCTGTTGACAAATATAACAACAAAACGTTATTTAGGTTAAATTGACTTTTTTCTTTACAGAAAAACACGTTTCGAAGGCGTATTTTTCGCCTTTTTAGGAAAGAGGCTAGATGTCACTGAACGGAAAGTAAGCGAAGGAGCTATTTATAGAACGTGAATGTGCTTACGGTCAGGTGGGAAATCAAGTAGGTTCGCTTATTTCTGCGACAACGAGATAGACATGTAATCTATGATAAAAGGTGACTGCTCTCCGGAAATGGAACAGTCCGATCGTTTTAGTGCTATATTTCGCGTATAAGAGAACGTTATAGAACATACTTTTCAGACCAGTCAACACGTATCTAAGGTAATCTATATTGACGTATCTTCCATTCAACATAGATGTTAAATATCTAGAGGCAGTCCGCAATGTGGAGTAGAGTTATATAAGAATTTAATAAAAAGTTATTCTTTCATAATCATAACTCGTGATTGAATAGGCATATTTCACTAAATATAATAGATAAGTAGTCTTTCGAATAGGCGCCATATAATTACCTATACTCATTTCTCAGCATAGTCACCAAATAATTGAATGCAGTTCTGCCAACGATAACAAGTTGTGTAAAGCCCTGACGAAAAAAAGTTCAATTTTTCTCATATCAAGTTCCAGACAGGCATCAAAACTTTCTTATTGAATGAAAAGCGATGTTCACCAAGGTCTTTTTAAAGTTTTGGGCAATGACCCTATTGAAAAATATCATTTGTATGAGAAATGTTTGTGCCCAATAGGCACATGAATCATACAAGATATACAAGAACACATAAGAACCATGTAAAAACCATATAAGAACCATATAAGAACTATATAAGAACTATATAATATATATAAGCACATATAAGAACCATATAAGAAACTTGTGAGAAGTTTCTTATCAGTTTCTTTATGTTCTTTTATATCGTATACAGTTCTTATCTAGTTCTTATATGGTTCTCATATGTTCTTCTATATCCTGTATGATTCATATGCGTTTATTGGACACAAAGAATTTCTCATACAAATGGCGTTTTTACTAGGGGATAGAAGTTGCAGTGTTCGACGTCTGGAATGGTGGACGCACTATTGGGGCGAGATTCATTCTCTCAGTTGCCTCACTCGAGGTGTAAAGTATAGGGCGTGGCATTGTCATTTTGTAAAAATCGTCTGGCTAGTCTAGCAAATCCTGCTAAATGTCGTTTTAAAGACCGCAGCACAAAAACATTTGGTTGTACTGCCGAATGCAGAGCAAACAAATGTCAGCAGCGGCCACCAGTCTTCATTGTACGTACCACAAGCGGGAGCATTAGAGATCCTAGAGTGGGAAGCTTGAACTGTGGAAAGTGTTTACCTCTGAATGGCGGACGCCTCCCGCGCACACCGGTCGGAAGTGCGCATGCGTTGCGTTATTGCGTGCCGAGGGGGAAACTGGCCGTTAAGGCGGGGATGCTAGCAGACGACTAAGGTGTTCGTAACTTCCCCGCAGCTCGTGTTGCAAACGCGGCCCTCAAACCACGTGACACCGGTGAAGCAGTTGGAAGCACACTGAAATCTAGGCACACTAGGGAGTACCTGATGATAAATGGTCAGATATAATTTAAATATGGGAAAGAAAAATCATTTCCACCCAATATCCGATAGATTTTGCAGGACGCATGTTCCAGATTTTCACCAAATTAACTATATTAAGACTGCGAGTTGGGCAAGTTGGTGATGATTCACACTGTGGACTGCGCCTAAAAGCGAAGAAAAATAGATGAGTAGCACACAGGACAAGGCGTAACTTTCAAGTGAATTTTATTAGAATAAACATATAAAAATTAAAAAAGCTGAACATGCGCAAAGAGGATACACTTAGATTAAAAGCCCGAAGAAGCCGGACGATAATTGTGGATATGGCAGAGGTTTGGCTTATAAAGACATGTTCCTTACCGGAAAGGGCTATAGAAGGAGCGCTGACAGGTCGACCCATGTGATTTAATCACGAATGCTTCATGTATTTCGTGTTCTAGTTCAGTTTTAAAACTCTCCACAATCTTACTTCCATGAAAATCTGGGTGACATTCGCATCCATTACAGTGTACAGCCCAGTGGCCAGATGGGGATCGCCTAGTGGCAGGTTATGCTCTCTATTTCTATCATTGACGCACCTCTCCGTCTGGCCCACATACACCCTCCCGTATGACATAGGAATTTCATATGTGACCCCTATGGCGCACTCACGGAACTTAGTAGCATGACGTTTCTTGCACACTCCATCTGCCTCCCCCAACTCTATTTCTGTTTTTTTTTTTTTTCTTTTTTTTTGCGTAATGTGGAAACTTTGTTCGGCGCCGAGAAAATGATAGGGGTGCGAAACCGATTCGCCACCATTTTCAGGTTATGTGCTACCTTATGCACATAGCGCATGACAACAGGTCTGCTCTCCCTCCTTGCCCTCTCGGCCTGCTCTCCATAGCTGAGGTTTTCCAACTTTTCTACCGAACCCTCCGAAACATCGCATAGAGCCCGGAGAGGGAAACCAGCTTGCTGCAATCTGCCTAGGTGGGACTGGAAGCTAGAACTCATCCTGTGAGTACAAGATTTCTTCAAGGAGGCATTTGGGCACATGGAGGTTATTCCCCTTTTGTAAATAAATAAAAACAATATATCACTGGGAGTGAAAAAAGTTCGAGCTTAATCGGTGCAATACAATTTGTGTAATATGCTTTCGGACTGCACAGGATATTAAATGTATCAGCAGAGCCAGAGGTCATTTTGTCCGTGTTGATGAATTTCCTCTCATAGGGATTTTTCTTATTCAGTCGCCGCAGTCCTATATTACTGTCCTCGCCTTACCCCCCCCCCCCCCCCCCCCCGCGTGTCTTGTATTTCGTTAGCAGGAAGGTGGTCCTCCTACCCGGACGTGAAGATCAACTGCCTGCATCGTTTGAGTACGCTCTCTTCTGAGCCGTTCTTTGCCACGTCGTTCGGCTCACAGCACACGCCAAAGGCAACAGAGTCACTCACAGGAGCCTAAACTGCTAAATCGCTCCGACCTCTGAAGCTGCCCCCTGCAACTTGCAGGCGACGGCTGTACGGGGGGGGGGGGGGGGGGGGGGGGGCGACTGGGTGGTTAATGGGCCAGAGGTTGTCGACAAAGACAACGATAGCGTTATTCCCTGGCGCGAGCGCGATGGCACGAGATTAAACAACATTTTCCCCTTCGCTCGGTCTTGGTTTCACCATCGCTTCTTTTCTTTACATAGAACGCACTACACAACCATTGATGCGTCGGTCGCATTTCAGCTATTCGAGGGTTAACCTTTAGTAGCTTCAAAATTCTCGATGTCGGCATAGTATATTGAATATACTAGTATAACTCGTTGAACAGCAAATTTATTTGAGAACTAAGACTCTTTTGGTATAATTATCAATTGTATTATGTGTAAATATAAAGAAAACTTCCAAGTTTGCTCTTACCTGTCTGGGTTGAATGTGTGTGGGTCAGGATAAAACTCAGGGTCATGGTGCAGCGCGTAAACGGGAATGACAATGGTGCATCCTTTGGGAATGAGTATCCCCGTGTGACCAAGAACGTAATTTTCATGCGGTGTCCTTTCCAATCTATTTAAAAAAAAATATGCGACATTAAAACAATGTGTTGTGTCTAAAGGTCATGAAAATATTTGGAACTTTAATTTAGAAGTTTTGAAAGTCGCACACTTTAAGATAGCTCGCGTCATGGAATGAAACGAACTTGTATTATTGAAGAACCATCATAAGATACATGAAAACATTGTCTAAAAAGGTCTAAATGTATAATTATTGATCGAGCGAAAATAAAGAGGGCATAAGAAATCACCTCGATCCAGGTGGATACATTCTGAGACCCTCACACACCACAGCGTTGAGGTAGTCAAGCTTTGAAACAATATCGTAGGTAAGAGAGTCACCCTGTAATAAAAAGGGGGAATACTTTTAGCGCCAACTACTTTGTTTTAGATAGCTATGTAGGATAGGCAATAGGATTTTAGTTTTGTTTTTATACTAACATCAATTTCTTGTTTACCTAAGTCCCAAGACGTAATAGTTTTATAAGAGTTTGTAACATACGGTTTATTACACATAAAATGTGCTACAACACACCTCGCCTCAATTTCTGAAGCGAAATTCTTCCAAATGATATATATATGTTACAACGACTGTCGCGTGAAACAATCACTTTCCCGCAGTTTATATTGATGGATTCGTATATTATGTGGGTTTAAGATTACGAAGAAGTTATTTTTATGCCTATCTATTTTAATATTGAGCTTATCTTAAAAGAAGTGAACGGCAAACTGCTTTTGCCAAAACGATAAAAAAAATATATAAAAACAGCAGCAAAATATATTTGTATAAACCGGAGCGTTCATACTTACATGCTTTTCAAAACATTCGTCGACCTCTTTTCTGAGCCTTTCTTGCACGACAGGATTCAAAGCGAGAAGGTAAGTTATGTACGTAGCCACTGAAGATGACGTGTCTAGCCCCGCCAGAAACATTATTATACACTGGCAAAGAACCTCGTCTTCTGTTAAACCTGATAGAAAAACACAACGGCGAAGTTAGGATGTGAAACTAATTCACCAATGAGACCACACAAGCATATTTGAAATAAAAAAAAAATCTATTAACTATTTGGTAAATCTTGCATCTTAGACTACACGTTGCTTACAGAAACGCTATCACGAATGAGAAGCGCCTTCGAAACTTTCCATTGATGAGTAGTATATGTCAGAATTAAAAAAAAGAAATATAATTTTAACATATCAATGCACAGAAAAAAAGTTTTAAACGGCATGAATCACCTTATTTTAACAAGAAAAGAGGACCAAATTATGAAGTAAGCAATATTAGCGACATAAATATTTTATCGATGGTTGTGTTTTTCAAAATCCGATGAACTAAGTAAAAACTATTGTGGTACCAAAATTTCACACTCACAGCATCTTGATACGTAAGTACCCTAGCTACTTCTGCACATATTCACCACACCGACTTCAACAATTATCAAGACGTGGCAAACATTGTTGACTACGCGAGGTTAAAAAAAATAAAAGCCCTAGTTTATACTAGGAGAGTAGTCCATTAATAATATCACAAATAATTGGTGCCTTGAATACACCGATGCATCTATCGTTCAAGATCTCTCTTTTATGTTGTAGGTAAGTTTTAGGTTCCTTCTCAACCGTACCGGAGACCCTACCACACGCCCTGTTTGCTGCGTTTTGTCTGGGCACTCCCCAATGTTTACATGGGAAGCATAACCATGTAATAGTAATGTGGTGCTTGTACGTACCATCTCAAGTTATCAGCGTGTTAGGGTGCGGTTACAAATACCTATATATAAAAATGCAAGAATAGCACGTACCATGATTTGACATCTGCGTATGTGGATTGGAGTCGGAGTCACCGTGAAATAACGATTCTTTGTTTTTTACATTGTTGTGAGTTATCTCACCGACCTGTGTTTCCTGAGCGTCTAGGATCATTTGAAGCAGGTCCTCATATTTCTGAAAAATGGAAGTGCGTATAGAACAGCAGTGTAATTTTCTTCGCATGCCTTCACTTACACATTGACTTTTCTTTCTCGCCTCTATAATTCGCAGGGAAAGTTTCCTAAAAAATTCAAACGCTTTTTCGTTGAATCGCTTGACGTGAAGCTCCCCAATGAAGTTCTGGAAAAGAACTATAAACAAGGTACACAAGACTATAATAACTCAACAGTCATTGAAAGAAACGCTTGTGAGGTGCAAGGATTGTCGGAATTTGGCCTATTTACTGCGGTCATTAATCCGTGTCATCAACGGAAAAATGAACAGAAAACCGTACTTTTGCGCACTCTAATGTTATAAAAAAAAAAATAATCGAAGGTCGAAGTGCCTCTTAATTCTCACGTCGCCGTTCGAATGACGTACTCTGGGGGATCACCTGGTTTCCCCGTTGGGTTCTCTCTTCAGATATCCCAACCGCTTGCTCCGCGATTGTCGACTCTTTAAGGATTAGCGTCGTCGAAGGTCGCCGCGAGCGCTCAACAGAAAAGACGGTTTGCCACGGGGCTGATGGCGAGTGTAGCAGCAGAGTGGGCAGGTTTTGTTGACTTCCGCGTGTCCCCCAGAGACATGTCACTGTAGTTACCGTAACCACCACAGGCGGCTGCAGAACGGAAAATAATTAGTTTTTTTCCTTTGCGATTACGCAGCGGACTAGCAGTTTTTCGGGGCAAGGTGATGCGTTTTTCGTTACTTGTACCTAGATAAACAATACAAAAAAAATTCAAACCGCCAATTCTTTCAATGATAAACTCGTTGCATTACCCCTTTAAGGGTGCTGGTGTGCTGGTTAAACTCACACTTTTGACCCTCGAGAAAGCGGGAAAGAGAGAGCCATGAAAACACATTTCTTGGGTTGAAAATGTCTAACGTGAGAACGTTGACTGAAAGAAAAAAATCGAATACAAAATCATTTACCTTGAAGTGCGATGGGGAAAGTAACCCTTGTGAAGAACGGGTTTTCGCTGTTATTCACAATTGCTCGCATCTCTTCCTTTTTACCTTCCACATCCACTCCGAATGCACAGCTCGAAATTACCTTTAGAGCATACAGACTGTAGATCCTGCATTTAAAAGGTTTCGGTGACTCCAAAAGTTGAAGCAGGTGAATTAAAAAAAAAAGAAGAAAAAGATGAAAGAAGGAAGACATTTTTGCATTGTATATTTAAGACATATTTTGAGCAGCATAGTAGGTTATTTTAACCGAACGCATCAAATGGGCATACATACTTTTTAATATTTTCGTCAGTCTTGCTTTCTGCAGTGTCTTTCATGTGTACAGCCGCGAGCTTTGCGCATTCTTGAATCATGACGTTCATCTGGAAGATATTGTTCCTATTATCACAATACAAAAGTTATATTTAGGTCGACCAAACATAATATACCCTTAAAAAGAGCGTGTGATATTTACTAGGCAAAAGCTAGTAACTGCTTGTCACATATGTTACTAGGTACCTAGTAACCGTAGGTATAACGGTCAAGCTAGTGATGGCTATTAGGTCAAGGAGCTAGAAACGGTTCCTAACCAACCCAGTATTTGTCACTACCTTTAGGTAGTAACTGGAACAAGCTCTCACAAGACCCAGGTGGCGATAGTTAACGTCCAATTCAAATTGAGATAAAATATATTATCGCCGGGATAGATTTTTGTTCACTCTACTTACATACCCGCTCGCACAAGTATAATTAATTGAACACAAACAAGAAATTAGAACACAGATGACGCGCACGCACAACACAGATGCGGCGATACGCTAACCCAATCGCGGCACCCAATGGCTACCCATGTTTCTTTAATACTGATCATATGAGGGAAGTCCGTTGGTCAGTGACCACCTCGTCTGTGAACGATGTTACAAATAAGGTGCTGCTTTCGCACTAATATTGTTCTTCAGTGTTGTTGTTAAATATTTCAAGAATGCTTTTCTTACTAATAAGTAACAGTACCCACAGTAATTATTGGCGACAGTCTATAAGACAGCGTCACTATAGGCTCCCATCAGCCATGTTCTCGCTTCCCCGCAGAGCAACTGCAGTTACTACTGCATTTTAAAAAACGCAGCGCGATTGAGCAGTAGATAGTAAAAATGTAGTAACGGTAAAAAAAGGCAGTAACTGCTGCATCTACTAACGTTTTACTACCGATCGCGCGTTTAAGGTAGTAAAGAGTAAACGTTAGTAACGGTCAGAAAAAGGTTGTTACTTGGGAGTTTTAGCAGGTCGTTTCCACACGAACGGTTCGCCCTCGAACGCATCGGCGACGCCACTGCGCATGCGTGCGCGAGTCGTTAGGGGCGTCGGGAGGCTCTTCTCGTTCGTTTCTCCCATTCCGGCCACTGGAGTCGTCACCGCAACTCAGCCAGCACCGTTCACGACTCGGGTAAAAAAAAAGATGGCGGTCGGTTCGGCGACTGACTTCGCCGACTCAGCCGAGCGTTAATAGGACAGCGGGAGGCGATTTGCCTTACTGCTAGTCTGCTTCATTTGAGAGGTTGAACCAAATCATTTCGAGGACTGCTCACAATGGTAAGCGATCGTGAATGCTGTAAACTGCGCATGCTAGTCAATTTTTGCGATCTGCGGGCAGACTAGTTGCGGCGGCGACCGCGAGCAGACGAAATTATTTGATTCGACGGCACACAACGTGAACGATCGTTCATGTTCAAGATGACGGAAAAACAGCACATACATTTACGGTCGTTCAGATACGTTTTACTATATCTAGCTTCACATTTCTTGAAATTCCGACCGGCAATAGTTACGTCGGCCGTCTTGTTTACATCAGTCGTACGCCGGAAACACGAGCCTCCACGGATCTACCCGTTGCAGAATCTTTCACATGCTTACTAGAAGATGGCGCCACCGGTCAAACAATCATCAGAATGTTTCACATGTTTGCTAGAAGATGGCGCCACCGCTCAAACCCAATCATCATCATCGTTTACATGGTTGCGCCAGTTCCACGATTCGCTAAAATATGTCAAATTGCAGGTACGGTTTCACGGAACGGACCAGCTGCACCGTTCGTGATTTCGGAACCGTGTGCTCAAAATCGACTCGCTAAAACTCCCTACTGTTGAGTGTTTCCTCGTCAGATTGTACAATGACTGTCCGGTTCATTTGTTTTTGTATTTTTGTAATAAATCTATGTAAAAGCCGTGTTCTTGGGAGAAATATTTAGCTAAATGTGAACGACGTGGCAAAGGGTTCCCCAGATATATAAAATTGAGAAGCTCGAGGCGTAGTCTTTGCCAAGATTTCAGTATTGTAACTTGCACAGCCGCCAATGCCACACCAAAACAGGCACGCAGGTATAAAACTTTTCATTGTTTGTGATAAACAATTTACAACATGCACACCGAATGTTAAGAATTAAAATTATATATTTCTACACGAAAACAAAAGGTTCGAAACACGTAAAAGAACACGTTTTTGAGACACTTTCACAAATTATTCACCAACATATATAACTTCATGCAAAACGTCGCGTTTTGCATGTGAAGGTTTGTTGTCGTATTTCTCAATTAGAGTTCATATGCTACTCAATAGTTTACCATCACAAGATAGTTCAAGTTGCTGCAACGAGATAAGGAGAATTTAAAAATATAAACCATGAAGTTTTTTTGTTTTTAAATATTGGCGTTACTTAAGTTTCTCCATTAACAACAAAACTACAATAATGGCTAAACAAATATTTTTATATATTCGTAAGCTGCATTTCAAGACCGACAAAGAACAAAGAGCTGCATTTCAAGACTGGCAATAAAGTTCTTTGTCTTTCTTGAAATGCAGCACACGAATATATAAAAATGTTTGCTTAGCCATTATTGTACTTTTGTTGTTAATGGAAAAACTTTAATCACATCAATATTAAAAAAAAGCTTCATGTTTTATTTTCTTTTTTAAATTCTCCTTCTCTCGTTGCAGCAACTTGAACTATCTTGTGATGGCAAAATATTGAGTAGCATATGAACTCTAATTGAGAAATGCGTCAACAAACCTTCACTCAATTGAGCTAGATTGTCCTTATTATGGGGGCTTTGCATCACGACGTCGGCTCCAAAGAGATATTCTCTAGAGCCGACAAAGTGTGTACAGCGGTGCTGCTCTATTGCAGCGCGTAGAAAGTCGTCATAACTGAAAGCCATGGGAGTAGGGATAATAATAATAAAAAAAAGGGCAACAGAACAAAAAATCTCAAAAGCACCTGAGTTTATTCGACCAAACCAAAAGAAGAAAATATCAAGAAAACAGAACATGACATCGCGAAGATTTGACCAGACGTGACTTGACAGGCTTAATTCCCAACAACACTAGATACGCTTCCGTAAACGAGCCTCCACCGCCAAGCACCCGCAAAGATAATCTTCGTCAAGGCTATGAGAGCCGACCAATTTCCTAATCTCAGAGTGTTAGGTCATGATGTTTCATAACCAGCTCGTTCGCGTGCGTTCACTCCTCGAAAAGACATACTGTCTCAAGCTTTGTTTTATCTTTCAGCTTCCCTGTGATGCATACTAAGCCTCCTTTCCTCTCCCCTACCCCCCCCCCCCCCCCGCCCTCTTATTTCCTAAGTAGTTTTGGCAGACGCCACTGCTGCCTTCATGCAGGCAGTTGCGAACATGTTGCCTTGAAACTCAAGCGCACACACAGGGTCAGTCACTTTGTAAACAAAGCGAGGGAACGACTCCTTTCCCATGCCTCTTCTAAATATTAATGTGAGAGTTTCTGAATGCTTCTCTCCAGGCTCCTAATGTTTGGTTAGCGTGGTTAACCCAAAACAGCAAGAAAACGTCCTCGTGGTTACCAAATTCTATCTGCATTCCTTGTACGTCATGTTAGACGTCAATACTTTGAAGTGATAAACCAATGTTGTTTGTTTTCCACCTCAGAATGTTGAACACCAACATAGCGACCCCCAGACGCTACTTCTCGCGGGCTGTTTACGCGGCGACTGACCTTCCTTTTGGACGCGCTTGAGTTTCAAGGCCATCTGCCATTCATATTGTTCGCAACTGCTGGCAGCAGTAGCGTCCGCCGACACTCCTTAGGAAATAAGAGGGGGAGGGGGGGGCCTTAGGAGGCAACACAAGGAAACAGAAAATTAAAGCAAAGCTTGGGACAGTATGACTTTCTGAGAAGTGGACGCACGCAAACGAGCTGGTTACAAAAAAACACCATAATCTAACACCCTGAGATTAGGAAGCTGGTCGGTTCTCGTAGTCTTCACCAGACTTGTACACGTTACTGAAAAAAGTAACCGATTACAATTACAATTACTTCACTGTAAAAAGTAACCGATTACAATTACAATTACAACCCCAAAAAGTAATCGAAAAATTAATTTAAAGTAATCTATTACTTCCCGGGTTACTTTTCATTCAACTTTTTTATTACGGTAGCATAATTAACCTTTAAAGTCTCGCGCAAAGATGTTCCGAAAAAAAAAGGAAGCCTTGACGTTTTGTTTTTGCTTAGAGCTGAGTGGGTGACGCCAACACACTCAATCCCTCTTGTGCAAAAAATAAAATAAAAAAAGAGTGCTGTTTAAATACATCACTCACAAAAGGCTGGATAAGGTCATTGTTTACACTCGGACGTAGTCTCCGGTGTACAAAACAAATGCACCTACAACGAAATATTCTAAAGTGGCCTACTAATCCTCGAGGTCCCGTGCCTAGTGGTTTCGAAATAGAAAAAAAAAAAAAATTGACCGTTGCCCAGAGCTGAGTGACTCCAGCATTCCTAACCCCTTCCCCCAACCACCCCCCCCCCCCAAAAAAAAAAAAACAAATTGAGAAAAAGTGTAATGGGAAATTTTGTAATCGATTACAGCAAAAAATTAATTCAATTACAAGGATCGTTACTTCTTAACGGAAGTAACTGAAGCGTTACAAAATTACAGTAAATTGTAATCGATTACAAGTAATTCATTTCTTGTAACGCGTTACGTACAAGTCTGGTCTTCACTGGGATTCAATTTGCGAGTGCTTGGCGGCGGATGCTCGTTGTCGGGAGCGTGTCTATAGTCGGTTACAAGTTAAGAAGGTAGGAGAAGCTCCTCCCACAAGCGTGATGCGCCGGTTTCAAATTCCTCCGCAGTCGAAAGAAGAGGTCACTGGAAACGCTCTTTGTTCCGCTTCACTGGATAGATATTGGTTACAGAGTGATGCGAACTTGTCTCCGATCCCACATTTTAAGAAAGCGACCTTTGTATTCATCGGAGGGGGAACCGAGCCCCTGAAAACAGCCTTTGTATCCATCGGAGGGGGAACCTAATACCCGAAAGTCGTATTTGTTTCAATCGGAGGGGGAAAACTCTAATCTCCCTCTCGTGGCTTCCACAATGCTAAGTCAAAGTCGAAAGATAAAGCAAATATGTACAGAAAGGCAAGACCCTCCTCGCGCGTTGGCCACGACGTCACGGAAACGATGGGACGCTATTGGATGCGGAGGTGGCGGAGGGATATAAAATTCCCTTTGAATGTGCATTTTCCGCTACCTTCTTGACTTGTAACCTACTATAGTGTTGTAGGGATTTAGCTTGCCAAGCAACGTCTGGTCAAATCTTCGCGACGTCATGTTCTGTTTCCTTGATCTGTTGTTGTTCTGGTGTGGTAGAATAAACTTAGCTGCTCTTAAGATTTTGTGTTCTGTTGTCAGTTGTTTTATACTTTTTAGTCCCATGGTTTTAATTTACTACGACCTTCCACGCTCTGCTATAGAGCATCACCGTTTACGCATTTTGTCGGTTTCAGAGATTGTCTTTGGTGCCGACTTCGTGCGGCAAAACCCATATGAGAAAGACAAGTTAGCTCTATTTGAGTGAAGGTTTGTTGTCGATTTTCTCAATTGAAGGTGATATGCCACTCAATATTTTGCCATTACAAGTTACTTCATGTTACTACAAGGGGATAAGGAGATTTTAAAGACAGTAAAAGATGGAGTTTTTTTTTAAATAGTTACGTGCAATTTTGCTACTTTTAGAGGAATGACTTACGTTTCTGTATTAATAACAAAACTACAATAATGGCTAAGCAACTAGTATTTATATATTCGTAGGCTGCATTTGAAGACGCACATTTTGATTTATTTTGCGACGTTTTTCATAAAGTTGGTTGTTGATAGATAATGTGTAGATGTTTGACAAAAACTTGCTTTTTTACGTCGTTCAAATCTTTTTGCATAACATGTATATTTGTAATTTTTAATATTTGATATACATGCTGCACATTTTCTAAAAAATAAATGAAAAATATTTGAACTACATGCCTGCTTTGGTGAGACGTAGGTGGCTGTGCAAATTACCATAGTGAAATCTCAGCAATGTCCACGCCTAGAGCTTCTCAATTTCATATCTCTGGGAAACCTTTAGCTACGGCGTTCACGTATAGCTGAATGTTCCTCCCAAGAACATGGCTTTCACATATATTTATTACATAAATATCCAAATTATGACCCGGAGAGTCATTGTACGAACTGACGTGGGAACACCCTGCTGCAGTTACTAGCTTTTCATTAGCTTTTCTTCTAAGAGTGTAGGGACAGTTTTTGTAAGAATATACTTCGGCTTAAATTGAACGGAAAGTAATTCCCAGCTGCTCAGGACTAGCGTGTTTATTTTCTGCTTATGAGATATTCGTTTTTATTAGTTGGTGAAACGGTATATGAGGAGATATGTGGATCAATGATAGTGAATGGCTCCGAAAAAATTGGGGCTCTAATCCACGCTGTGAAGGTGGTTGGTCAGCGAAGCTGTGGCATCACATGCAACGATTTCTACTGCACTAACGAAATGCCGCCGCCGGTCGCAGCACGCCGTCGCTGGTCGTGTTGCCGTTTCTTTTCCCTTTGCCGCTCCTAGTATTCACGCTGCTCCTCGGGAGTCCTGACTATGCGTGGCCTATTCATCGCGGTGCTGCAGGCAACAATGAAATCAGTTGCTATACTCCGTTTCATCTTACGTTTAAGCGCAGCGGATGTTACGAGCCATCGGAGCCATTCAGAGGCCGTGTGAGTGTCACGTGACCTTAGAGAGGGGGCACAGCGACGCGCGGGAAGCGTATCATGGGCTACGTCCATCAAAACGGGATTGGCTAAGATAGTTCATAGCATCCGCTGCGTCCGGACGTAAGGTGAAGCGGGGTATAGGCGGGATCTTCTTTTATATATGAAAGGCTAGTGACGTTCACTCCCCACGTCGCAAGCTGCCGTCGCAACAGTAATCTTCACCGGGAACGTATGCGGTTAACGCTACGTGCTTCGCATTGTTTCAGAAGTTCCTTATCATTCATTATATATATGGTTAGAATGCTTGTTTCGTGCTTATTCTTTATTGAAACGAATGTGGTGCTGTATGGTGTATGCGTGGTGTTTGTACTTTTCGCTTCCATCTTCTGAAATCTTTTTATCCGTGAGAACGCCGGCACGAAACCCACGCGGGGAGAAGGAACGTGCTTCGCATTGTTCGCAGCCGCCGTTATCATCCATTATGCGGTTTGCACTTCACACGAGGGCTTCTAATGACGTCAACCTCTTTCGAAAGCAGCTGCAAACCTAATCTTTACCGGAACGCGTGGGAGAGTGTTTTTTCTTCGGTTTCTTTTTTGACCGTAATTGGAAAGCGTGTGACATGTTTTATTTAATCAGTGTCCTTTTATTTCGCGGTAAGGTGCAATGTTGACATAAAACTAAGTTTGTAACATGTGGTGTCAAAACTGAGATGTGTTCATTTTACGCTTGTTTGTTTTTCTGTTTTTTTTTTTCTTTTTGATTTGCTTTTCTTTTATGGACTGTCCTGTTCTCACACACAAGCACGCAAGTGCTTTCGTGAGGCAGTAATCAATGTATGTGAATGATTTTGTGCTAATAAAACCATTATTTATCTTTATTTATTTTATTGTTGACACGCGCCTTATCATCTATCATGTGGTTTTGATGCTGGTTATGTTGATGCTAGTTTTGTGGTTTTCATTATTGAAACGGATACTGAGCTGTATGCTGTATGCGTGATTTCAAAGGAGATATGCTGTTTTGCCTTCAATAGTTCGCCGGGAGTTTTTAGTTTACAACGCCAACGACATGAAAAGTCTCTTGGCTGGTAGAGGTATACAGCTTCGCTGTAAAATAATTCTAAATATGTCGGGGAAGAATCAAGCATCACTATCTTTGTGGCAGATGAATGGTGTGTAAAGGACATCACGGTTATAAGGTAGGGAAACGTCGAACAACAGAGTTTAAAAGGCCTGCGTACTCATAACCTGAACGTATATTGGACTCGCCACTACTTCTGTACCCAGAGCCGCATGCTCCTGTGGCTTTAATAATTCATTGATGGCTTATGATTTTAGCAATTCTCTAAATTGTTAGGTTAAAATTTGCCTCAAGGATGCTGACGTTTTGTAAAGATCTGTATGTTTTCCGTCTCGAAGCAGTAGCTGTTTTAAATAATCCCTGATTCATCTGTCGGAAGCGTTCCCACTTATGGAGTTTCACCTGGCACTGGAGGCATGTCATGAAAAACTAAAGATCCTGGTGAGTGTTTGTCACTAGGCATTTCAAACACTTTTGAGATGCTCCAGGGTGTAGAATCACATTGGAGATTTTAATTACCTTTGACGTAAATATGGGTGATGTTCGCCTAAAATGCAAGAACACCCAACGATATGCAAGATGCCAACACCAAGATATTACGGTTCCTGAATAAACAATCAAATATATCGGGTGTGTCAGCGAAACTTTAATAAACTTCCTACCTAAAGTGTGGTTAACAAAGAGAGACAAAGCCTTTTCGGAAGCAAACTGTCCGCCACGCCGGCTGTGAGGGATTGCAAATAAATATATGGCTTAAATTAGAAACTTGCTGAGCCTCATTACAAATCCCTAAATCAGTAAATTTTGGCAGGACTTAGAGGATGTGTGGATCGCGGAAGTACGCTGAAGTCATGATTCGTGCCAAAAGCCACAAGGCTCACGATGCGAAAAAGCAGATGACAAGAATATCGTCCGCGTTTTCATATTGGCAGCTTCGGGCCTGCCGCACGTGTGGTTCCTTCAGGACATCCTCCCGCCTCGCACGTGCTTCAAGTTTTTCTAACCTTTTATTTCGGATGTTTCAACAACTCTCGGGAAGTTTTTATTAGAACATGCTTATTTTTAGTAATTAAAATGTGAATGTGTAAATAACGGGTAAGTATTTAGCTAATTAGTATGTTTTTTAATCCCTGATGTCCGCCGTTTGTTCCCTAAAATAATTAATTTTTTTCTCAACCACTCTTTTGGTAGGCAATTTCTTAAAGTCTTCGGTTTTAAAAACCCGGTATCTCAGAGCAGTATTAAATAGCACGCAGCCCAATCCATACAACTTGGAAGTTCCAGAAAAGGTTGCAATTCAATTGTGTTGATCACACACCAGGAAACATTCAGGTTTGAATATAATAATTGAATTTACCTTACGGAGTTTTCCAGTTGTGAATGCCGGAGAGGTGGTGTTACGAAGTCTTCGCCAGTTTTCAAGTGGAGCAAAGATTATCATGCTCCTCATCAGACGGTTTGTGAAAGACATTATCTTAGAGAAAGAAGACATTGGTTTAATTGTGAGTAAACGAAAAAGGCGCCAAAGAAAACTGTAAAGTTAGTTCGGGCATCAACCAAACGTGAGTTGGAGATAGCAGCTTGTAATAAACAGAATATTATTTAACAACGGAGAAGCCTTAAGTGTTTTATTATTGTGCTCCGAAAAGTCTCGTCGAGTTTGCTAGATCTAACATTTTCGACAAGAAATGTTGGAAGAACTATACGTTTATTGTAAGAAACAAAATCATTGGTTTCTGCGCTATATTGCTCTTTCTTGTGCTTATGAAAACATTAAAATAAACGACTTCAATTATCTCGCGAGAAAAAGCCTGAACATTTAAACAAGTATTTATTGTCGTACTCGAGGACAAGGTTAATCGACGTAGGTTTTGTGAATGACGAGAAGTGAACCTCCTTGCTGCTTCCAGAATTTGTGACTGCAAAACGTACGCATTTTAAGCAGCTAATGAAATGTGACACTTAATAAAAGATCACCTAATACCGAAAGAGACAATATGGAATATATGTGTTATAACATTTTTAATGCAACTTTAGATATTCATAATATATTGTACTTTAATAGCGTGACCCATTATGAGCAAATTTATTTCCTTAATCTAAAGCGTTTACCAAATAGTTTAGTTACATAGGTGACCAGTAGGTCAGAAGGTAGAAAAGAAGTGACATTGATCATAATTGTAACTTCAATCGGGATTAAACATCAGCTGTTTTTTTATGTAAAGTAAGAAACCATGATGACAGTGTTCACCCCCATAAGACAAACGTCAAACAAAAATACTTAACAGTCGGTCCTACTGTTTTGTAATGTATCACGAGGAAGGTGATTGTAGAATTTAATAAGAAAACTTTAAGCACAGCTGCGTCTGCAATTATGCTGGTTGATCAATGCGATTAAAGTAATTTAGTTAATTTGAGAATTCGTTTACGATGACGCTGTACCAAATGTTGTTCCCGAAATCTTCCAATTATTTTCTGATGATTTGTTTTGGATCAAATGCCCCAGAAGTAAATGTAAGGGTAGAATGTTTGTTTTTCTTATAAACTTCCGACTAGAAAGAAAATATTAAAGTAATTCAACATACCCTTCGATTTATTAATGAAGAGAAGTCCTTTACAAACACATACTTCAACATCTCTGGCTCGGCAACGTAAAGTGTAGGTCGTCCGTCTTCAAAGGTACTGCAAGTCAAATTAAGTTAATGCAAACGAAATTGTTATGAGCGCGAACATCTAATCTCTTACCCGAACAGTCGGCCATGTTTTTTGCACAACTCTTCTTCCACTTCGTGGAATGGCTGTAAATGTAAGCGGAGTTAAAAGTCGAGCCTGCCATTAACAAAGTCAATGCGCAATTATAGATTGCAAACAAGTTCCAAAAAAGAGTGAATGCGTAATCTTCGCTCTAATCCAACTCAATGTAAGATTAAGGCACACCTCACCTTGTCACGCGAAGAAGCGTACTATTTTCCGAAAGGACTGTTATATTTTATTTATAAAAAAAAACACTAATTGAAGGTGAACTTAACCTTTATACAATTTTATATTGGCACAGTAAGTTATTGTTAGGTAAGGAAAAAATGTGCGGGAATCGCGTGTTCTTGCTTAATGATAGGCGTTTCTTGAATGAAGGAGCGCGGGATCTAGGAATGTCAGACCAGATGCTACGAGATTTCGCAGCACGGACCACTTTAAAACACGAGGGGTAAAAAAAGTGTCATGGAATAAATTCGGATCACGTGAACATAACGCACTCCCGTGGTCATTTAAATATTCACGTGACGCCACCCTAAAACAAGTCCCTGAGTTCCCTTCCCGGCAGAACACGGAGATGGACAATGACGGCGAACAATAAAATGATTCCAGCGAGTGACGAAGCTCAGAATGCAATAAGGCAAAAAAATGCGACGTGAGCAGCAACAATGATCATGACTTTTCACTTGCGATGTCCCTGCGCGCATTGCACTTTTCAGATCTAACTTGCTTCTGAATGTTTAGCCGAAAATGGGATATGAAACTTGTATGTTACGAAATGCAATTGCATCCGCTTTAGCAAAAAATTGCTAAAGGTCCAGACGATTTTCTATTAGAATGCTTAACATATTGCCCTAGTTGAGGCAGGGTGCCTGGAAGGAGTCTCCGTCCGGTCAGTTTACCGGGTCCAAAAAAGTGGTCCCTCTATTACCGCCTTATGACGTCACAGAAATGTCATGCTGTCGCCGTCCGCGGTCCTGGTGGAGTCACAGCGGCGGTGGTAGATGTGGCAGACGCTTGGTCTGCAGCAGGTCACTTTTCATTTTTGCAGTCCACGGACGTTTTCGGAGCCAGGAGTAGGGAAGCCGTTATGACAGCGACAGTGGCGCTCGCTCGTATTTTTTTGCCGGGACTTCTTGCACCAACCGCTAGGATCCCGACATCCGACAGCATAACACACCGTTTTTTTTTTGTGACGCCATTTGTTTCCACTTGGGGACCACTTTCGATGCATGTGTGGAACAGGACGCTAAGCACACATCATTCTGAGACGCGCTCCAGGCTCCGCGCTTGAGGGTGTGCAATACATGGGAATAATTGTTTTTCTAACATAACGTGACATTGTTGTTTCGAATAAGTAACCATAAAAGCCGGGCCTATGTGGAGCGCAAGTTCGTCTGCTTTTTGCCACAGGGGTTGCGATGACGTCATCCTAACTCCTGCGCAAGAAGCAGACGACTTGCTCTCCGGATTGCTTAATTTCAATGAGAAACATTTGGAGACACACCTCGAGACGTCAAGGAAGTTTTATATATGCGTAATATCTGTTCTAGTTTAAAATAGGCCGCTACGGTATGCTATACTGAGAGTAGAACTCTGGTTAATAGACTGGAAGCAGTTCAAAATAAATCTGTTTGTTTTGTTACTAACACATAGCAATTTAATTTCTTTGGTACTGAATTAATTAAGAGCAAAAGAAACCTGTCATAGGACTCGAGCTCCGCCACCGGTTATCGTGATATCCGTTCCTAAATCATGTAGTGTGCAAAGAAATTGACATCGCAAAATAGCCTTTAGCGGAGAGGACATTTATTGAAAAACACATTCAGGGTTTCTTTTGACTGGGGTTTAAATGCACGTACATCTACATCCCGACGCATAGATCACATTAGCGAAATACATGAGATAGTGCGTCGTACATTTGTCTTAAACGCGTCTTTTTGTTTTACCGAGCAATGAATCAGGTAAACAAACTTCCCGACGCCGTAGTTTAGACCTCTGATAAAAACTTTGAAAATACGTTCATGCAGCATTTACATGAACATAACACGACGATTATGAATTGTATTGTTTTATGCTGTAATTACAAACATTCTTTTTTGGTATTGAGTTTTTTTAATGGTTATTTGTTAATTATTCTTTTTCGCGTTGAAATGTGAAATTGTAAAATGACCAACGTTTATTAATTTGTTTGCTTGGTCACGGTTTTAGTTTGGACACAGCAAATTTCTGTAGTTTGTTCATTCATTGATTCTCTATATCTTGCAGGTCCTTGGTGTTTTTCGTGTTTGTCTTGAATATGTTCAAAGATAATATAGTAAGGGTGCAGCCGAGCTGGTGAATGTTAACCATGTTGCACAAACCTGAGACTGGGGCAGAAATGA
The DNA here is from genome assembly GCA_013358835.2 of Ixodes persulcatus. NCBI lineage: Eukaryota > Metazoa > Arthropoda > Arachnida > Ixodida > Ixodidae > Ixodes > Ixodes persulcatus. The sequence goes on from JABSTQ010009380.1 coordinate 249,758, forward strand.
ACATATAAGTCGAAGGAACAAAAAAGGACAGGACAACGCCTTCGACTTATATATTCATTTCTGCCCCAGTTTCAGGTTTATTCAACATGGTTGAATATGTTGTAATTTAGCCCCTACAATAATCCCTGACAAGCTAAGTGTATGCAACTGAGAAAAATATGAACAAATATATATATATATGTATTTTAAAGCGAATGTTTATCAAAATTTTGTGCTAGACACATTCAGCAGGCTCAGCGCAACGCTGGTCGGTAACGTTTTCGTCTATAAACTCAAAAAGAAAGGTTGGAAGTTCGATATATTTTTTTAAAGATCTGCCAAGTATTATTGAAGGACTTCGCTATGTGCAATTCAAGTTTGTATGGGCTGTCCTTGAATCTTAAAGGTCCCCACTTGAGCGCTTGGCTAAGGGTGTAGGTGTGTAAAGCATAGAGTTATTATAATGTACGCTAGAGGTTCAACTGGCGCTAGTGTCTATGCAACTTCCGGGAGGCAAATTGAAGCAGACAGCAACCAGTCTACTTTTGCGGTGCTCCTGTGCATTCCTATGGAAAAACGCGCGTGCATTTTGTCTCTTCGCCGGAAAAAAACATGAACAACTTTTGTTATTTTGGTTGTACCGGATAGTATCTACCTTTATTGATATTGCGAAAGGGTAATTTCTTTAGTTACAGCATTTTTTCGTTACAACTGAACGATGTTAAACTTCACTATTTTTCAGGCCCAAACCTCTGTTCCATGGCAGGTATGTAAAAACGAGCGACGATTCTAAGCAAAATAACAGTTCGAAAGGAACGTAGTGTGTTCAAAGTTCGCCAGCATTCCGGTGGCGCCTATATATTGCTAATATGCCCGTCCTGTCACTATGTGAAAATGACCCCGTCGTGCATCTTCACGAGCGGTTAAAGAAAGCGTTCGAAACGTAAAGAATAAAGTATGTGGGCTACAATAGGTGTGTCTTTTTATTATTTCCTATGACGGGCAGTTTTTATCGGGCACCTGTTCTCTGGCTTCTCCCTTGATTTGGAGCGTGTGGGTGATAATTTGAACCCAGAACAAGCACCTTCGCCCATATTCACGAGCAGAAAGAATACAGCAGTACTTCTTTATTGCAAATCGGACTCTTTTACCTGGCTTTCAATTTATTTTGATCGTCTGCATGCACAAGGAGTTACTTATCCGGTGTTACTGCGTAGTTCTTGCCATCTCTGTTGGTTTTCCAGATGTCCTTCATTCGTTTGGCACGTATGTCCCCCATGCTGGAAACCGCCGACGCCGTGTTCGCGCTAACAATGTCCGACAGTGCACATAAATACATGTACGAAGCGGTTTTAGCACAGTTTTTCATGCCACGAATTTAAAATAAAAACGCCGTAACTAACCAAATATTTCGTCTGCGTGACTGGGAAATGTTCCAATGTGCCTAATACGTACGAATTCTTCGTGATATTTGTTCTTATAATTGAGTGCAGAGAGAAAATGCACTCGATTTTTTTCATAGGAATGCATTACCGGAAGTCAATTTCCGACTGGTTGCTGTCTGCTTCAATTTGCAGCAGCACACTAGCGCCAGTTGAACCTCTAGCGTACATTATAATAACTCTATGGTGTAAAGGACACAGGTGGCGTGATGACCCCTAACGAATGTGACACATTTGGTTTTGTACGCATTGAAATGTTGATCTAATCGTTTTTCCTTGTGCTTTCTGTAAGCGAAGAATAAACATATGATCACAAAACGAAAAGAAAGCGATCTGCGCAAATTAAGTGAGAACGAAAAAGCGTAGACACAAGTCAAAATACAGGGACAAATAGGGAAACGGTGGGAACAATGGTCCTGACCCTCGGAAGTTACGATCGTTCCTTTTTAATTTTCGAACAGCGTTTAATGACCCGCTCTTATCACAGAATTTACAGTTCTATTTAGAATTCCAAAATTATGCATACCCTGCGCATGAATTGGAGCGTTGTGCCGAAGAACAGTGAAAGTTTTTCGTAGGGTACATTCTGATTCTTCCAGTAATTTTTGTGTCGAGTAGCCCGGCTGTAATAGAGCAGAGCGTTAGAAAAATTAGCAAGCTGAGATAATGAGTGAATATTCAAACTAAAGTGTATTTATGCCGTTGTTAGCTATGCCAGAGGTTGCTGCTGGCCTTGTGCTATCTTTAATATTTCGTTATTTGCTCTCATGTCACTCCTTTTAAACTTTCGTCATGTTTACTTTTCTCCGCGGAGCAACGTCAGCTTCTTTTGGTGGGTTGTCTTAACAGATTGACATTTTAATGATTCCTGTACTCTGCAACGCAGTTAGCGCAAGCGTGGCATTGGCGATTTTTGTTTTGTTTTGTATCGCACAGTTTGTGTCCAAAAAAACACACATCTTTACCGCACAAGTTGGTGTTTAAGATGAGCACACTGGTTGTAATGGCGACAATCTTTCAGTTTTGACACAAATACAGTAGAACCGGCGATTATTTGTTTCTAAATATGTTGCGTACTGTACGCATTTGCACCCCTTACGTTAATGTTTCCAGTTTATTTGTAATTTTGCGTCGATGTTCTGAGCAGAGACATTAAAAACACAGGCGGTATTTTATAAAACTGCAACGACACTTTCACGAAAATAAAACAGAAAAGGTTGCTATAGAAAAAGTTCGTATTGCATAGTCTGTGTCCAAACAACACACAACCTTACCACATCAGTTGGTGTTTAAGATGAGCACAATGGTCGTAATGGCGACACTCTTTCAGTTTTGACACAAATATAGAAGAACCCCTTGCTCAGTTACTTTGTCCTTTATAACTGGATATGCGCTCACAAAAGCACCATTCCCGTGGCTAGTGTCTGGATTTAATTGAGATATAAACTCAAATATTATAGCATAATAACGCGGAAGAATAGGTCATATTATAGGGGCGGCGTTATCCGCCAGCAGCTAGAGCATACTGGAAACCCAATCTATAGTACGTCCCTTTAAGTTACGGTTCCTGACTGAAGTTTTTCTTTCACGTAAGTTATACTACAAAAACTTAAGAAATCACAGAAGTATAATAAAAGAAGTCAATAATAGGCTCAGGATCAATTAAGGTGAGGCTTACGTTTTATAGAAACTGTCATTAGTGCATTTCGCGCGAAAAAATAAACATCGTTATTTGTTATAATATACTTCGGGCCACATATGGAACAAATATGTGCCATTGGTTGCATGCTAAGTCAATTAACATGCCATTTTTAAAGTCTTAAAGAGGCTTAGATGTCTGTGGGTAGAATGATTATCTATGTCAAATTTATTTCGTTATGCATGGCAACAATAAAGCTGATTTTTGTAAACTGAGAACAATAAAACGTTCACAATGCAAGTTTAATGCTCATTTGCGGGCACCCACCTTCACCAAGAGAGAAAAATAACTCTAGACTAAAAAAAGCTTGATACTCACAGGTAGATTACGATGCCCAGCAGAGCTAGCCCGATTAACCATTCCGGAATAATTAACCATCCAAGAAACAACATATTTATACGAATAGGTTCACTAGCTGCGTTTGAAGACGAAACTGACGACGCAGCAACTCCTATGGCAGTCCTATCTCTAACACACTCGGAGAAAACATCTTATCTAAAATAACGCCATTATCACGCCGCCACTTATAGGAGTCCAGATAGGTATCCAGTGCTCCTCTCGATTTTGACCTCATGGAATGACAGCGGGACCTGTTTGATTCTGTAACGGTGTCACCAGCTAAAGTTTGATGATAAACCAATGTTTGTTCACCTCTGCCTCGTGGCAGCAATTCCCCTGCCCTACTTCAGGATCCCATGATATGGTTGCAATAGAATAATAATACAAAAAATGTGCCACGCCGTGTCAACAAGAAAATAGAAGCCCTTTTATGAATTATGAATGCGGAAGAATTCTCGGCGCCGTGAGGAGCAGAAGCGGCCGCAGCGCCGGCAGGGAGTGCGGCGATGCGGCTAGCAGACGGAGCGGGAATTTCCCGTTCCCCCCTACTTCTCCCCCCCCCCCCCTCCCCCCTCGGCCGTCCGGCCACACCTGACACGGCTGCCGCGGGCGCGGAACCCTCTCCCTTTTTACCGGCGCACTGTCCGCAGCGCCATAGGAGATGGCTTCTTTGTGGGGTGGCGCTCCTTGGAACTATATGACACGTGAGGAGAGGGCATTTCCAGCTCCCCTTTACCCTCCCCCCCCTCTTCCGGGCCTCCGGGAACGCCTGACACGTGACCCAAGAGGGGAAGGGGGAGCGGGGCTGCCGAGCGCGCCACCCTCTCTTCAGTTGCCCGTTTTTCGTGGTCACAAAAAACGCCGGCTGCTCTCCATAGGCGTCGTATTAGTTGCCCGTTTTTCGCGGTCACAGAGAACGCAGGTGGCGCTCCAAGGGAAACTTAATGCTTTCGCATTAATAAGAGCTCACATGATAATATCAGTATCGTATGTCGTTCAATAAACTCGCGCTTGCACTCTAAGGAAAAAAGGGTGTAGTCGGGTGTATCAGGCGCAGATGCACCCTTTTTCTGAAAGATGCACCCTCCATTGCCCAGCCAGTGTACTTGTACACCGAAAATGAGCATTCTCCTCTCCCTTGAAACCTCTAGGTGTATCAGTGCACCGCCACGCTAGCCACGCACCCCGATCACCTTGTGCTTGGATTCCCCCTTGGGGTCACTTTTTGGGTTGGGAAGTTTCTTAGAAAGTATGGAGATGTCCTGTTCATTTGGTATTGACAGTAGAGTGGACGCTATGCTTGTTTTAGGCCAATCGGGTCTCCGGGTAAGATCACGTGACTACAGTCTCCTAGCTAGAGATAAGGCTGAGCACGGCACCTGCCTGAAGGCCAAGGCCACGTGTAGCATCCACTGCACTATTAACTTTGGTTCGAATTTTCAAGAGGATATAAGGGACAAAACCTCTCGTTGTGTTCATTGTTGGGATAACCCTGAAGATAAGCCTTTGCGAGGACAGCCTCTTTTGGCCTTGAAGGAGCTGCTATTTTCGTATACTCCTCTCTTTTCTTTCTCTCCTTAAGCTGAAAGCGTGGAAGAAGCTGCGCAGTCACCGAACCAATGAACCGGAGGCTTTTTTATCCCTTTACTCCGCTAACTGGGCGCGGATAATGGCAGGAGCGTGATCATGTGGTAAAGGTTTCGCGGATGACGAGGTAGCTCCTTCCGATCCCGGAATGTCTGATTCCCGGCCTAGTTTCTTGTGTGCTGTGCTGCGACCAGCGGGGCTGCCGGAGATTTCGTCCGCGACAACGTATTCGAGTGCACCAAGGCTTCCAGTGTTTGAAAAGTCCTACGCGTACATCGGAAACAAGCGATTACTTCAAAAAAGCCCAAGGAATTCATGTGATGCGTTTAGTGTTCGGTTTTGCAAATTACTGCTTCTGCCACATTGTGTTGAATCTTCGAAGACCTCTTTCTTTTTGTTTTTGTGTTTGTGTGGTTGTTCTGCAGTGAGCCCGTGTTGACATCTCGGATTACATATTTCAAGTCCGGTATTTTCATCGTAAGTGCGCTGCTACCTACTCATTTGCAGCAATTGACCGTTCCGTTCCGGATTACCTCTAAAATTAGGCAGTGTCTATTTCCTAGCAGCCAGGAGAATGATTTCCCCGGAATTCTATCGGCAGTCGCCTGCCATTAGCTCTCTACAATCAGGTGATAACTGCAGGTAGAATACTGATTTTCTTATTCTCCCGGCGTTTTGTGAAAACGCGTTTCATGGACAACTTTTCGTTTATACACGTTTCGTCGACACTAACGTTTCATCGTCACTCGTTACGTGAAATGCACCCTGAAGGAACATTCCGTCGTGCGTGTGTCCCTGAGGCGCGTGCTCACCGACCCAGCCCACCCGATCACGTCGCTTCGTGGCGACAGTCTGCGGCGGCTCATTACAAAACTTTTACCCCACCTGTGCCACCCGTACATTTCACTTCGCGCATATAGTGTAGGGCGGCTCATTACAAAAAAAAAAAAGAAAAGAGAAGCTAATATAGGAAAGCTAATCTAAGCATTCGGGGAAAGCTAATCTAAGCAAACATCGCGTGTCGATGAAACGTCGTTCGATGAAGTGATTGTATCACCAATGAGTGGCGACTGCCGGCAGAGTTTCGGGTAAATAATTCTGCCGGCTGCTGGGAGAATAGACACTGCCTAAGAATCACCCCGGTTCTTGTTTGCTCAGTAATCTTCTCAGTTGTGTAACAGATTCGTTGTTCATTTTCACATATATCACGGATTACTTGCACGTTTGTACTTGTTTACGGAATAGGCTGTCTAATAAACTTCTAGGAGATTTGAAAACAATCCCTTGTGTCTGTTTACCTGCCTTTTTGCAAAAACCTGGACGCGAACATTTTTTACAGGTTTCCTTGGGGTGGGTGCAGAAAGAGGTGTAATGGTACACCATTGAATGAGGTGTATCTACGTTCCCTATCAGCGGGGTGGCTGTAAAAACGGTGTAATAGTAAACCCTGTTGGCGGGTGTATCTCTGTTCCCTATGAGCGGGGTGGGTGTAAACAACGGTGTAATAGTAAACCCTGTTGGCGGATGTATCTTTACTCCAAAAAACTTGCGTGGGTGTAGAGAAGGGAATACTTGTACACCTTAAATTGGGGTGTACCTGCACACTGAAACGACAGAGAGGGTGTAAGGTAGGAGTAATGACACACCCCGATATGGGGTGTATCCGTGCGCCCCCGAATGCTGAAGGTGTCTAAAAGGGTGCACATATGCACCCTGAAAAGGGTGTATGTATGCACCTCGTCTTGAGGTGTACTTGTACACCTTTATGGGTGTAGTATATGCGGCAGCACTTACACCCCCTGTGGGTGTACCTACACCCTTTATTTTAGAGTGTGGTTCTTATTCATTGCTGTATTATTCTATTTTAGACACTCATGTCGTACAATGACAACAAAATATCGGTGCATACTCGTGCAAGCAATATCAAAATAGGGAGTCGAAGAACGCAAAATGAAGGTTACTGAGAAACAAAATGAAGAACGAAAAGACAGCTGCATTGCACTCTCAAGAAAAAAGGGTGTAAAAGGGTATATCGTTACACCCTTTGTCCCATATAATACACCACCAACCTTCAATTCGATGTACAGCGCCCTATAGTCGAACAGACGGCCCCAAATTTTACGAGGGGCTTGATAACGGTGCGATATAACTTTCTAAATAGCTAAAGTACGTATCAAAGACCACATAAAGAAAACACCAAGTTTTTACTGTAGGGCCACGAAAACCCCAATTATGTTTTTTGTAGTCAGTAAAACGTACATTAGCTATTTTAATAAGTTGTACCACACGGCTATCAGGCCCCTCGTAAAATTTCGGGCCGTCTGTTCGACTGTAGGGCGCTGTACGTCGAATTGAAGTTTGGGGTGTATTATATGGGACAAAGGGTGTAACGATACACCCTTTTACGCCCTTTTTTGTGGACGCATATCACGCACTTTGGGGGTTGAGACGAAAGATGCGGAGGAAGAGAAACTTAAAAATAAGTGTAGGTTTTCTAAATTTATAATCAAGGCTGGTTCCATTTAAAAGAAGCCACTTACATGGTGCATTATTGTTTTATTTGTGATGAACGGCCCAAGGGAACGAGAGCGCCAGAGGTAACTGCACAGCGAAGACCATTACAAAAAGAGGCGACTGAAGTACGGATCCCCAACGCATATTTTTGGCATCTATTTAAGACGTGATCCCATATTTTACTTGTCGGATTATACTGATAAACCCGGGGAGCTCAGAATGTGACGTGCATACATTATCTGTGCGTACCGATCTCTTATGCTTGGTTGCGGCGAGCACTGGGTGGTTTTGGATGCGGTTGCACACACGACCGTCTGATATGCCACACGGGTTTATCAGAACTATCGAAACAAGCGCATTTTATTCAGTAATGCAGTGTGAGGCGTGTGGAGTGTGTGAGGAGTCAACTTTAATGAGAAGTCTTCACGGGTCCTGCTTCTTTCGAGGATTCGAAAAGGGCCTTGAGTTATTAGTGCACTAGCCTCTTGGAATGCGCAACGCCCTTCGAGGTAGCTGAAGGAGTTGCAAGGGGAGGAGGTTAATCTAAAGCCCCTCTATAAAATTTGAGATTAATGTTTCTTCTGAGCAAAGACAACCATTGTTTTGCAAACGCGCAAAACACGTGCTGCGCCACCATTCGCTTTCAAGGGCCGCTCATATAGTGCTGGCAAAGAACAAAGAGCGGGTTGGTGAAAACGCAAGAATCAAAGAAAAAGTAAAAACACTTAGGGACAAGAACAGACAGCACAGTTCTTTCAACTAGCAACACACATTTACTGATAGTACGTATTGAAGGAGACAGCAGTAAATTTATGTTGATATTTGAAAGAACTGTGCTGTCTGTCCTTGTCCCTAAGTGTTTTTATTCTTTCTTTTATTCTTGCATTTAGTGCTGCACCGTCATTTTCCACAAAGAGCTGCTCGAGGCATTGGCCTCGTGCGTTTGCGCATTTTACAATACTTGCAAGAAAAACACAATCACATCACGGGTGTTATATATAGTCTATTTAACGCCGCCTGGTAAAATTTACGCTTTGCGTTTCTAACGAGAACCGTCAACCATTATTTTGAGAACGCGCCAGAAACGTGCCACGAGCAAGTGCTGTGCCCCCTTTGCTTCCAAAGGCTGCACGAGGCATGAACTTGCTGCAGGTGCACGCACGTAAAGTGAACACAAGCGTGTCTAGGGGCTTTAGGTTTATCCCCTCTGACACGCAATCTATTGGCTGCTGAGCGAAATCAAGACGTCATACGTCGGGTGGATATTTAGGTAGTGCATTATGAACAGACATCTACATGTTACCGACAATAGTAACCAAATGCCACTACTCATTACTCATTACTCGCTCCAAAAATAACTAAGTACGTTCATATTAAAAAAAAAAAAAAAACTCGAGGCATTTTTTTTCAGTTTTGAGGATTTTCAAAGATGAATTGTGACCAGCTCGCCTGTTGTGTGAGTATTTTATCACTAAATACGTTACTCGTTACTGAGACTCAAACATAACGCGTTACTTGAGCTTAAAAGTAATGAGTTACTCTCTCGTTACCCTGGATGTTTCGTTTTCTTGGAGCAGTAGCCGAGTCCCAATATTTCGTGTGGTTAATTACGCCTAGCTTTTTCGGGCATTCATGGACTTTTTTTTATTTCTTGTTAATACTTTCTTCACGTGAAGGTCAGAGATGCAAGCTGGCGTGAAAACCGATTAGGGCATTGTGTATTGCCGTCGCCTCCTTTTTTTCTTAAAAAGCCTGTAAATTCCACGACAGAACCATTGAGCGCGCGGCCCCCGGAAAAGGGCGAGAAGCAGCGCCGAACGGTTACCCAAATTGTAGCACAGAGCCACTTCTGGGGTAACCTTTCAGCCAGCGCCAACAATACACGCCGTGGCCCCTCCGCGAAACAACAACAAAGCTAATTAAACTTGAGGAAGAAAACGAGAAGGGACGGACAAAACACAAACTTCCAACTAGCAACAACATTTATTGACCCGAAGTTTGCATATATAGGTGAAGGAGGGGGAGGGTGAAGGACACCGCACTGGAAAGGGGGGAAGGCGATGGGAGAGGGTGTGGAGGCAAGAGAGTGAAGGACGATCCCGTGAGGTGACATCTAATCGCTTGGAGCCGCGGAAACGAGGGACGTCAGCTCTGGCCCCAGGAAGTTTATCTCCCTCCTGGATAAGCCTATGGTAGGGGACCCGAAGTTGTTTTGACTGTGGTGCATGGCGAAGGCCTCCATGATCTCTCGTCCGTATCTTGAGGCGTGACCTCCAATCCTGATGGTCGAAGGAAGGTCGGCCGAACAGGGTTCGCTGCACTCAGAGGTGTGTTTGGCAATCGGGTGGTAAGTAATCTCCGACGTGTCGGAGGCTGCCTTCTTGATCTCGTTTGCATGTTCTCTCACCCGATCGTTTAGGCAACGGCCCGTCTTTCCGATGTATTTAGCACCACAGGACATGGGAATCGAATACACGCACTCTTTGCCGCAGGTTACATAATTGGTCTGGTGCTTTTTCTGACAAGGGGGCGCCGGTCTGGCGCTGTTGACTTTTTTGCAAATAGATGCCAATTTAAACTTACACGAGAAAACCACGTTGGTGTTGAAGCCCTGCGCTATTGATTTCAGTCGATGCGAAATGTTATGAATGTAGGGGATGCATGCGAAGCGGGACTTTGGAGAGAAAGCAGCCTCCGACACGTCGGAGATTAGTTACCACCCGATTGCCAAGCACACCTCTGAGTGCAGCGAACCCTGTTCGGCAGACCTTCCTTCGACCACCAGGATTGGAGGTCACGCCTCAAGATACGGACGAGAGATCATGGAGGCCTTCGCCATGCACCACAGTCAAAACAACTTCGGGTCCCCTTCCATAGGCTTATCCAGGAGGGAGATAAACTTCCTGGGGCCAGAGCTGACGTCCCTCGTTTACGCGGCTCCAAGCGATTAGATGTCACCTCACGGGATCGTCCTTCACTCTCTTGCCTCCACACCCTCTCCCATCGCCTTCCCCCCTTTCCAGTGTGGTGTCCTTCACCCTCCCCCTTCTTCACCTATATATGCAAACTTCGGGTCAATAAATGTTGTTGCTAGTTGGAAGTTTGTGTTTTGTCCGTCCCTTCTCGTTTTCTTCCTCAAGTTTAATTATCCCTACCAACCCGCTCGTTCTGTCCCAACAACAAAGCACATCGAAGAAAAAAAGAAAGGAGGCTACGGGCGCGTGGAGAGACAAGGAGGGGTGGTATAGAGGAGGGTCGACGCAAAATGTCCTCCTTTCCCGAAAACAAACAAAAAATCTTCAGCCTTTTCACTTTGGTGAAGAAGGAAGACCAGCGGAGCAGTACTGTGGTGTTGGACGACCTCAACGACGACTTCTTGGACGACATTAAGGACGACGCCTAGAGGACGACGTCTAGAACGACCTCAAGGACGACTTCCAGGGCGATCTCGAGGACAACGTCTAGGACGACCTCAAGGACGACTTCTAGACGACCTCGAGGACAACCTCTCGGACGACATCAAGTCGACCTCAAGGACGACGTCTGGGATGACCTCAAGAACGACTTCTAGGACGACCTTAAGAACGACACCTAGAGGACGTCGTCCTCTAGGCATCGTCCTTGAGGACGACTTTTAGGACGACGCCTGGAGGATTTCAGCCTTTCCACTCTGGTTAAAACCAGAGTGGAAAGGCTCGAAAGGTTGCCGCCATCTATGAGCTACGGCGGTACATTCTTAAAAAAAGGGTACTGTAGTACCCTCCTTAAGGGGGTATCCGACTTGCACACAGGGCGATCCCTTTTGAAGGTATCGTTACCCCCTGCAACGAGGGTGCAAACTTACCCCCTAGGTTAGGGTGCAACATTGCCTCCTTTTGGAGGTAACCTTAGTTCCTTTGGTGTTAAAAGTGCATCCTTTCAGGGTCAGCCTTTACCTCCTTCAGGAGGGAATTTCAATCCTTTTGAGAGGTAAGACGACGTAATTGAGGGCACTGCTTTTACCTCCTCTTGGAAGGAACTATGATCCACTTTGGGGTTAAATACACACGATGAGGAAAACAGCTCAGAAATCGCGGACTACGAAGAACAAACACGACAGAAAAGTGCTGTCCTGTCGTGTTTGTTCTTCGTAGTCAGCGCTTTCCGAGCTGTTTCCCCATCATGTATAACAGCAACCAACTGGCCCAGTTCACCACCTTATTACAGGTTAAATGCACACTTTATGGAATCACTTTTATCCCCTAAAGAAAGGTACTATGGCCCTTTGTGGGTGTGATAGTACGTGCTTCAAAGGTGGGCCTTATAATAGATGAAGACGGCCTAGTTCTGAAAGTACATGACAATGTTTTATTGTGGCTGTCACAAACAAAATGGCATAAAAATCAATGGCATGACTAGACATTTTATAAAAGTTCTAAGATGAAACCACTAAGCGTAATAAAGGCGTCTGGAACAACACTTTCGGGGCTCTAGCCATCGCTAAAGATGATCTAGAGGCAAAATGCAACCAGGACTGCCTCAGCAGGCGACGCGGCTTCGAGGTCTCCCTCCACTGCCACATAGCTGGGCGCCTCAGGATTAATTAGGCTTGAGCTGACAGCCACCGAGTAGATTGCACTGCCGGCCTGGAACCAACAAAAATGTGGAAATCATGTGGTATGAAGTTGAAACATATCATCCCGAATTTGAAGAAACTGTGAAGAAATATTAGATTTTTCCATGACGCATTTGGAGCATTTGATGATCCTCTGATTCCAGCATTATAAAGCACCGACCATACTTACCAGGCGTGACCAGTTTAACTGTTGACTATTTACCACTGACTAAAATTATCACATGGCGGGTGGTAATCATAGATTAGTAAGCACTTTGTATTCACCGGTCATGTTTAAATTTGTCACCCCGATTTACTTAGGTGACTAACAAATCTTATTTTTGTTTGTCGACGTAGCGCACTGGAGAAACTCAAGCATTCACACACCCAAAGAACACACGAACGGCGTGTTCTTTGGGTGTGTGAATGCTTGAGTGACAGTTTCTCGGGTGCGCTACGTCGAAAAACATGAATAATCAACTCGCCCAATTTCAAGTTCTTATTAGCCCCGTGCGCGACCGAAAGCGTCGCTGTGGTCGGCCTTCCACGATTGGCCGAACGCTGACTATGACGTCGGAAAGGGGATTTTCATCGACGGAAATAAGAGGAATGAAAGAACTTTAATTTTGACGGTGTTGGCAGTGTTTCTTTGAGAGCACAATGATTTCAAGCTTCCACCATGCTAATAACAAACACCATCGAACTTGTTGTTTGCAAGGTAATGACGTCACAAGGGGGAACCACAGGAGGGCGCCACCAAAACTTCTCGCCGCTAATAACAAATCTTAGTCAAAGGGGTACAACTACTGTAGCAGGTTAGTATACACAAGTGCTGATTGCTGGGCGAGTTGGTATTGTACGTGAAAAAAACATGATCGCGCTCTAAGACAAGGGCAGAGGAAGAACATACACCACAGAGCGCTACACCACATTAGCTACTCAGCAGCACAGCAGATCCCTGTGACCGCCAAACCTAACTGCCGAACTTTGGCAAATATACAAATATTTTTTTGCCGAAGTGCTCTGCCAGATTAAAATTGAATTTATGTTTTATTTAGACATGAGAAGAACAGCACACAAGGACGAAAACACAGAAAAAGAACACACCGAAAAAGACATGCTCAAGCGCCTTGTGTGTCTTACTCTAATTTATTAAGTATACCCTCGATTTTCTCTGGAAAATGAACGAACACCACACACACACAAAAAAAGATAAAAATCAAGAACCTCATTTCAAGTGCCCAAATGCGAACAAGAACATCAAAATAATAAATCTGACTACGCTTACCTGCAGTTGCGTCCAAGGTAGCAGGCATCCAGTACCCTCGACGAAATCACCCTACAACGTTGACGCAGTAGGAAAGAAATATATTCAATCAACTTCAAATAATGCAAACTCATCCCATCTGACTCGCCTATTGCATGATCAGCATTAAAAATGCCTCATCGCACGCAAAAAAAAAAAAATGCCAAGACAATATACTTGCTAGTCTCTCTGCCGGCAATAACTTAATGACCTTATTCCGTAATATAGTACTATTAATGTTTGGGAAGCGCACGAATAATTTCTAACTGCCGAATGTCGAACTTCGGCAAATATGTAAATTTTTTTGCCAAAGACATTTGCCAGAATAAAATTTAAAATTGAATCTATGTCTTATTTAGACATGAAGAACAGCACACAAGCACGAAAACACAAAAAAAATAACACCGACAAAGACACACTCAAGCGCCTTGTGTGTCTTACTCTAATTTATTTACTCGACGTATACACTCAATTTTCTCTCGGAAATCAACAAACAGCAGACACACAAAATAAACATAAAGATCAAGAGCCCCATTTCAAGTGCACAAATGGGAACAAGAAAATCAAAATAAAACATCGCATTACGCTTACCTGCAGTAAAGTGTTAAGAACTGTCACGAGATGCGTCCAAGGTAGCAGGCATCCAGTACTCTCGACAAAATCACCCTGCAACGTTGCCGCAGGACGAAAGAAATATATTCAATCAACTTCAAATAATGCAAACTTGAGCCACATCTAACTCGCCAACTGAATGATTAGACGTTTAAAAAAAGTCTGATCACACGCAAAAAAAAAAAAAGCCAAGACAACATTATAATTGCTAGTCTCTCTGCCGGCAACAACTTAATGACTTTATTCCGTAATATACTACTATTAATGTTTGCGAAGCGCACAAATAATTAGCTCAGACATTTATATTTGGTATTTCAAGGTAACGTGACATTTTACCAAACTATTTATTAAACATCGTTAAATTAAAAAAAAAAAGTTGATATTAAAAACCAGTGTTTAACACTGACTTTTACAGATATCAACAACGTCCAGAATTAATCGCCCCGGTTGGCCGGTGCCGCCAATGAATGCCTGATCAACTACTGCTCTGCAAAAAAAAAAAAAAAAAAAGAATCTTTTGAGATTTTTAAATATTTGATCAAATGCTCAATTTAACGTCCGATCGCGACACACCAACGGCCCAAAAAAAGAGAAAACCTCATACCCCTCACGCCTTAAACGTAGGCGACCCCCAATTCAAAAGGCGTCTTGTCGCCGGGCCGCCCGCGGCTCGCTGAACCGCCGCTTTCCCCCTTCCTCCACCCGCACACGCATACACCGGGAAAAGCTGCTGGCTACGCCACTGGTTAGCGTATGTCAACCTTCTAAATATGCGCAAGTGCAAGCGACAGTCATTCCTGTTCTTGCTCTTTATGAACTTCGATGGTCTAAACCGTGTTTGCGTTCGCGCCACACACTAATTTTATCGAACACTCGACGCCTTCAGACGTGCTAACATGTCCGCCAACCCTTTGTCTAAGGAAGACGGGGGTCGTCTTCCCGGGCGGTCATAACCGACGCCAACTGCCGCCCGTGCAGAACATTTCCTTACCTGCATAAGGTGCACACGACTAGGATCTTCGACTGAAGTCAATCCAGCGCTCTCGGTGACCTCGTAAGAAGAGACTGAGCCGAACAGAACAATAAAGAACGTTCCTGCGCTGGGACGCCTCCGTCGAACGTTCGAGAAGACCGTTATGCCGCGAGCGCCGGCGCCTTCCTCACCGACGTTCCCGGCCGGCCGGACAGGCGCTCTCCCACGCATGCTCGATGAATGACGTGTCATACGAGGAGACCAATTAGCGAACTCGTTTGCGCCTTTCCACAGCCAATCGCAGCACCCAGGCTTTGGCAGTGCAAAACAGGTGCACCCTCTGGGAGGTAATACTTGACTCCGTGGTTGCCCCTACGCGGCGAACTTCACCTGGTAGCACCACATTCTTCCTATCTGCGGCGCCGGAGGAGGTAACGAGCGGAGCGCTTTACCCCTGGCCGGGAGGAGGGTGGTAAAGGCGGTCTGTTACCTCCTTTTGGTCCCCTTTTTTCTAAGAGTGTAGCTGTCCAGAGTTTTGTGTCGAGATTTATTTGTCCACGGACTCGAGATCTGGGGAAACTAGCCCTTAACAACTCCGCTATAAAAAGAGAAGCGTTCGTGCTTCTGCATTTTACCGCTGGGACATTGTTTGGTGCTGCCAGGGAGAGCCCCTGCGCGTGCCCTTTTCTCTGATCTCTTTTTCACTTTAAAACGGCCATGTTCTTTCGCGATTTGGTAGGCTTTCTAGATTAAAGGAGGCTATGATTCTGCGCGTTGCTTTCCAGAAGACATGAAATACCGTTACTCGCTACTCCATCAAAGCGTACTGGAAATATGTTAATCGTTCTTTTCTCTCGGAAAGAAACTAAGCCGTTACTTCGTTAACAAAAGAAGTAAGTAGATAGAAGCAACGTGTCAGATATAACTCCTTACGCACAACTCTGGTAATGAATTTTAGAATCCGACTCGGGATCTCGTGTGATTACGCGGAGAGCTACTCCTCGTCATTCGGAAGTCACTTTTGCGCGCCGACGGTAACCTGCAGGCTTTCGTGAGCCATACTTTGTACTGCTGCACATATTGTAGCGCAGAGCTTCGTATCATACGACCAAAGTTCGAAATCCGCTGAGCCGCGGGCTAAACCTCGCTCGTTACAATCAATTACGGCTGATTATGATGACGTATGGTTAATTATGCCTAAGTACGCCTTCTGTTACGATGCTTTTGCAGTGCCTGGTATTGACTAAGTACGCTTTATGCTGTCATGGACTGCGTGTAATGCTTTTCGTCACATTCGCGCGTTACATTTTTTGCATAAATCGAGCCTATGAACACACTCTGAGTTGATTTTTGTATCCGTGATATTTTCATAGTTTGGAGCGGGTTCTAGACTGATGGGGTTAAGAATAGCAGAAATAAGGACTTGCTTTGAGAACTTGTTTTTAGGAAATTGAGTTGAAAGGTTTCCCCTGGCAGCCCGGCAGTCAGACGCTGCGAACAAGATTTGAACGTGACTGAGAACTGTAATATTCTAGATGATTGAAGTGTCGTCCCTGTTCCATAGGTACGTCTCGCGGACATTTCTGACCCAACTAAAGTCCTTCCTTCAGGGGTTCTTGAAAAATAAGTCGTGCACATAGTAGATGCTGCTGTTTGTTTACAACAAAGCCGAAGGCGCTTGCTGCGTAACAGGAATCGGGGAACAATGGTCAAAGAGACGGCGCAACGTATCACTGCGACTCAGATAGCATATCAAAGTCAAGTGGATGTCCAAAGACAAACGTAACTGACCGGGACTTTGCTGAGGTATTTCTGTCTAGGCAAAGGACAGAATGGTAGGTTGTGTAAAGCTATGGCCATATCTGGTGTTCGAAATAAACCACGCAAAATAAAAACTGCAAAAAAACACTTTATGCATGATATTCGCGGAACTTCCTGCCATCAGGACGGAGCAACAAAAATACTTCTGGTTTACCTGTGTTTGCCATGCTTCTGCGTGGGTGCGCGCAGACTCTTGGTTTGCAAGCGAGCCATTGCATGAGAGCTGTGCTCTAAAACAATCATAAGCAATTCCACTCTGTCAAAGTGGATGACCAGCGAAGTTGTTTAGCACACGGCACAGACCCGCCACGAGGAGCCGGAGGAAACTAGACACGCGCGATGGGACCGCCACCCGGCGGAATGAAGACATGCGCGACGGGACCTCCACCCCGGGAGAGCGGAAGGAAAGAAAACTAGGCACGTAAGCGCTTGGAACGACGACAAAGAGAGGGTGGTGCGAGCGTAGACATGGCCGACGCGGGTCGCACAGCAGCAAATCTTTGAGAAACCTTTATTATCTACCTGAGAGTCTACTGATCTTGAAAATGGTGCCTATGATAACTAATCTACTGAATAGACCTAGAAGGAGTATTCACTGGACGCCATATTTGTGGGTGATGTCTAGAGCGCATGCTCTGAACGAGCCCACATTAATAGGCTGCTAGGACCAGCAATCTTGAGGGTGCGAAATGCACGTTACAAAAGAAATGTGGAAGCTCGCCATCAGCACGCGCTCAGCAGTCGTGCCAACAGAATATTAGCGGCGAGACGTTTTGGTGGCGCCCTCCTGTGGTTCCCCTTGTGACGTCATTACCTTGCAAACAACAAGTTCGATGGTGTTTGTTATTAGCATGGTGGAAGCTTGAAATCATTGCGATCTCAAATGAAACACTGCCAACACCGTCAAAATTAAAGTTCTTTCATTCCTCTTATTTCCGTCGATGATAAATACCCTTTCCGACGTCATAGTCAGCGTTCGGCCAATCGTGGAAGGCTGACCACAGCGACGCTTTCGGTCGCGCACGGGGCTAATAGCGGCGAGATGTTTTGGTGGCGCCCTCCTGTGGTTCCCCCTTGTGACGTCATTACCTTGCAAACAACAAGTTCGATGGTGTTTGTTATTAGAATGGTGAAGCTTGAAATCATTTCGCTCTCAAAGGAACACTTGCCAACACCGTCAAAATTAAAGTTCTTTCATTCCTCTTATTTCCGTCGATGATAAATCCCCTTTTCGACGTCATAGTCAGCGTTTGGCCAATCGTGGAAGGCCGAGCACAGCGACGCTTTCGGTCGCGCACGGGGCTAATTGCTAAATTACCCAAGCATCAAGGAGAATGCGGGGAATGGTGCGCCACGCGCCGCACGTGTTGGCGTCAGCAGCGTGGCATGCAGATCGCCATCAGAAGCGGCCGCCGAATTTGAAAAGGTAGCGCGGCAAGCGACGGATGAGAGGAGACCCACGTGACAGGCGCCCCGCTGCGGCAAGACGCCAAAACACACATCTCCCGAGCGATGGAATGTCCGCTCGTGCTCCTCGCGTTCCTCGCGCTGCCACTTATTTTCCTCGTCGGGTTTGAAAACCATGTTTCAGGTCTCCTCTATACTCACTTGTGAGTATACAGGAGGCTATATGGCCATAGCCTCTTCTATTAGCGGCGAGATGTATTGGTGGCACCCTCCTGTGGTTCCCCCTTGTGACGTCATTAACTTGCAAACAACAAGTTCGATGGTGTTTGTTATTAGCATGGTGGAAGCTTGAAATCATTGCGCTCTCAAAGGAACACTGCCAACACCGTCAAAATTAAGTTCTTTCATTCCTCTTACTTCCGTCGATGAAAATCCCCTTTCCGACGTCATAGTCAGCGTTCGGCCAATCGTGGAAGGCCGACCACAGCGACGCTTTCGGTCGCCCACGGGGCTAATACTCACAAAGCCTGGTAGTTCGACGACGGAACCATAAAGTGTCCGGTCGCAGATTTGGAGCGCGAGGATCTGGTAGCACAGAGCATTTCTCGGGGAACCTGGACGTCAGAGCACAGCTTTTGCAGCGGCGAGGACCCCAAACATGGTTTTCAAACCCGACGAGAAAAGAAGCGGTAGCGCGAGGAACGCGAGGAGCACGAGCCGACATTCGATCGTTCGGGACAAGTGTGTTTCGGCGTCTCGCCGCAGCGGGGCGCCCGTCAGGTGGCTCTCCTCTCATTCGTTATCTGCCGCTTTACCTTTTCAATTTCGGTGGCCGCTTCTCGTGGCGATCTGCCAGGCTTTGTCAGTATTGGGGAGGAGATCGAACAGTCACACCTCTAGCGGTATCCTTCAGCTGTGGGGACAACAAGCCGTATTTTCTTGTTTGTTTTGAAAAATCGAAAATGACAATTCGAAGGCCGTTCCTTGCGCGATTAAATCACTGGTCAGAGCGAAGCGCTCGTGCCCAGACCGTGCTAGGCGAGCTTCCGTTTTTTTGTTATGCTGTGTTAGTTAACACCGGGCTGTGGGGGCAACAACCCCGCTAAAGCACCCTGCCCAATAGAGGAGGCTCTCCTGCCCAATAGAGGGCGCTCTCCTGCCCCAATAGAGTAGAGTTCCTGTATTAGCCCCGTGCGCGACCGAAAGCGTCGCTGTGGTCGGCCTTCCACGATTGGCCGAACGCTGACTATGACGTCGGAAAGGGGATTTTCATCGGACGGCAATAAGAGGAATGAAAGAACTTTAATTTTGACGGTGTTGGCATTGTTCCTTTGAGAGCGCAATGATTTCAAGCTTCCACCATGCTAATAACAAACACCATCGAACTTGTTGTTTGCAAGTAATGACGTCACAAAGGGGAACCACAGGAGGGCGCCACCAAACTTCTCGCCGCTAATGAGGTCCCTACGGGAGCCAGAGTTGCGCGTTCACGCATGGCATGTGGATACAGCTCCCTCACGTGACTGAATTCGGCGAATAGCAGCGCCGCGCGTTCGAGGCGCACGGGGGCTCAAAAGCCTGGGAACGTACGCCGGGGCGCGTGCAACGTCTACTTTGCTGCACGACACTTGATACGGCTCCTCACGTGATCGGATCCGGCGAATAGCGGCGAGGGCGGCACGCGGCATGTGGAATCAAACGCGCAACTCTGGCTCCCGTAGGTAGCCTATACAGGAACTCTACAATAGAGTAGAGTTCTGTATAGGCTCCCTACGGGAGCCAGAGTTGCGCGTTCACGCATGGCATGTGGATTCAGCTCCTCACGTGACTGAATTCGGCGAATAGCAGCGCCGCGCGTTCGAGGCGCGCGGCGGCTCAAAAGCCTGGGAACGTACGCCGGGGCGCGTGGCAACGTCTACTTTGCTGCACGACACTTGATACGGCTCCTCACGTGATCGGATTCTCGGCGAATAGCGGCGAGGGCGGCACGCGGCATGTGGAATTCAACGCGCAACTCTGGCTACCGTAGGGAGCCTATACAGGAACTCTACAATAGAGGAGGCTATGCTATGGCAAAAGCCTAAAACAAATGGCATCGTGCACGGGCGTTCGTCAACATTTTATTTTGGTTATTTACTTCGAATCTTATATACGGGTTAAAGTAACTGGATCCTGGAAAAGTAGCGCCATTGCCCTCCTTACCTGCTAGCCGGACACAAACGGATACTAACATACAGACGACCCAAACCTAGCAAGGCGATTGGCTAATCGGTCTACGTTGCCATGGAAATCGCCATCTTGGTCCATTTAAATCTTCGAAGCTTCCAGAGGCTCGTTCTAAACCAGTCGGGCCAGGATTACCATGGGGCATCATCGTACTGGAGGCGTTCCTCGCCAATATAAAAGCCTTTGGAACTCTGTATGCGATCAACTTATTATTCATGCCCATCTCCATGAATCTCTTACAATTATATTGTTCTTCTTGCGTACTTCAATACAGTAAACTTATTTTTCAGTGCCCCCAAGCACCGACACAGCATCTGGTGGTGGTACGAAGGTGTACGCTTGTTTTGCCGGTGTGTGGTTAGCAAAATCTCGGTATACAAAAAAAAAAAAAAAACACTCCATAAAGCTACCTGTCACCAGCGAATCTAGATCGGCTCACCAAGAACGGAGGGGTAGGAGAAATTGCTCATTTCATGGACCAAGATGGCGACCACATGGGGAGCTTGGCGTTACTTTCCCAGGATCCAGTGACTTTAATACGGGTAAGGCATGCGCTTGCGGCGCCGGCGTCTGCAGCAGTAACTGTTCTAAAGCAAAAGCTTAAATAAATGGCATCCTGCACGCGCGTTCGTCAACGCTTTATTTTGGGTATTTTCTTTGAATATTTTATACGGGGAGGCGTACGCGTGCTGCTCGTGCAGCGGCGCGAACGTAGAGTTTTTAGTCACTGCACACGAAAACTCCACGGAACCCTAGCTATAAACAGCTGCGCTGTAAAATACCTCAACGTTTTGTGTGGGTGCCCTCTGCATATCGCCAAAAAGGAAATGTCCCAAGTGATATTTCGATATTCTCGAGACGGTGGACTCCACCGAAGTCGCCGATCTTGGGGTATTACAGGATGGCACCATTGCGCAGATGGTACTCACGTACTTCGATAATCTGCCGACAGATGGCGCAGCATGAGACACCAGAGGATGCGGCTCCTCGACCAGCAATGTTTGTCCAACAATAGGTGCGAACAGGGTCACTGCGGCACGTAGATATTCAAGACGACTTGGTGCTCTGCGGAAGAAACCTTGAATGTCAACGCAAGCAAGTCAAACTAATCGCAAAGTGTACATTACAGGCAGTCGGGCCGCGCCACAGGAAGTGAAATAAATAATTTCGCAAGATTCTCTGCGAGAACGAAAACGAGACTCTGCGAACCCTGAGTGGAAGCTCGCAACATATATTCGGTGCACGGGGGACGTAGGTACCCATCGCCGATACGTCTCCGTTTACTAAAATATTAAGGTGGGCTAGTTGGTTCAACATACTGAAATAATAAAGCGCAAGTGCAAGCGCAATGAAGTAGACAGGACAGCGCTATAGACAGAACAGCGCTCTCCTGTCGACTTCATGTCCGTGTCTGTCCCTTGGGCTTAATAATTTCAGTACGTCTCCGTTTAAAGAGCCGTCCTCGGGTATGCGGGTCAGGCGGCTCGAATACGTGACTGTGAATTTGTGCCCAAAATACATTCAGCCAATTTTTAATTTATTAAGGAACAAGTGCTCATTCTTTTTATCCAAAAAGATCACAGCGCATATACGTCCAATTCTGGACGTGCTGTATAGGTTTCCTTGGCGGTGAAATTTCTAAAGTACACGATACTCGTTGCTGGTCGTCAAATACAACTTGAGCGGTGAAGCATCCAAGCACAGGGATAGTGTCTTGCATGCAGTGAACAAGAGTTTTCGAGGGCGGACATAGTCGAATGTTGGAACTGCGTTGTACTTGATTAAACTCTCGTTCATTCCAAATGGAAACAAAAGAGCCAGTGTCGACAAGGAGACGAAGAGGGGTTGTATTTACCTTGATGTCGACCATGAAGGCATCCCGACGATAAACACCTCTTGCTGCTTCCTCGGCCGACTCAACGGGGACGCTCGGCAGCATCTCCGGCACCAGGGATGGCCCAACAATGTTCACAGGATCGTTACCTCTTGACGACACATTCCGTGAAAACGGTCGGGCAGCGAAGTAACGGCCGGAGCCCTGGCCACGGCTCGGGAACGACGTTCGCCGCGGGTCACTGACGAAGGCCACCAACGGTGGGCGGCGACTCCGACAAACCACCGCAAAGTGGCCCGTCTTTCCACACAATTAAAAACATGCCACACCAGACGCTGGACACTCGTTGCGGTTGTGGCCGCGTCGACCACAGAAATTGCAGGGAACACCGACTCCTTCATCTCCCTGCCTTGAAGGAGGAGGGTAGCGCAGACGCTGGGGTGGGTGGTGTTGTAAAGTCCGGGGCACGTGACTGGAAGTGACGCCGGTCCGGCCATCTTGCCACCGACTTCGGGAAGGAGCCGGCCATGGACCTCCATCTTGGACGTCTGGCGTTCCAATGGGCACGTGCGCAAAGACGCGCTCGACAGTTGCCGGCGCCGCACCGCTAGCACTGGGAGCTCGCAGGTGGAAACTTTCTGTGGTGCGCGCAAGTTGGTCGTACTGTAGCGCGAGCTGAACGACACGGGTTAAAGTGGGTACCCCCGTCCCCACACACTCTCGAAGGATGCGGTCTTGGACCCGCTTAGAGTCCAACCCCTCCAAAAAGATCTCAGCAAGCCTCTCTTCCAAAGCGTCTCCATAAGAACCAAAAGACCCTTGGCGTCGCAGAGCGGTCAAGTACTCCGAGACGGTTTCTCCCGGGCGTTGGACGCGAGCGCGAAGCTTTTGGCGTTCCAGCGCGATACTCCCAGAAAACTCAAAGTGCTTCTCGATAGCACTCAAAAAGGCTTGAAAAACATCGCCTTCCTCGGAAGCGGGAGTCTCATCGAGCTGAAAAGCGTCAACAATTCTCTGGCCCTCAGCCCCAAGCATGGAAAACAAGGTCGCCTTTTTTGGACTAGGCGCAACACTGTCCAAGCCGGACGCCTCAAGGAACACCAAGAAAGTACGTTTCCACGTGGGCCATGCACGCTCGGGCTTGCCCGGAACTGACAAGAAGTCGGGCGGTGATGGAACCGGTTGCGAGCGCTGACATGCCGGCAGCTACAGGAGTCTGTGTTCCACCATCCATCATCTATGATATGCTACAGAAGGTTGCAGGAAACGATGCAAAACACTGCAAACTCACATCCTACGCTCTCACGAGAAACAGCTGTCAGGGCCCATTCTGACCAGCCATCGAACGTGTT
This sequence comes from Ixodes persulcatus, assembly GCA_013358835.2. NCBI lineage: Eukaryota > Metazoa > Arthropoda > Arachnida > Ixodida > Ixodidae > Ixodes > Ixodes persulcatus. Next base: position 273,443 of record JABSTQ010009380.1, read on the forward strand.
CCAAAGTGGAACGAAATGGATCGAAGAAAAACAAAATCGACTTCGGCTCTCACGGCCAGTGCACGAGACGCGGAGAGAACTACGGTTAACCACCTCGTCGCCAAAATTTGTAGTAAAGAAACGCCGCAAGGCTGCGAAGAAAAAAAACAAAGCAAAAACGTTCCAGATGCGCCGGTTCTTGGCCAACTATGCGACCGGGACGCAGAGCTTGCCTTGAAACTGTCGTTCCCCCTTTCGGATCCCATCCTCGTCGCCATTTTGTATTTTTCGGAGGTGGCCGATGTTGGTAGTGAGGTGGCGGTTCAAGAGGTGCTGTCGGGTAGCGGCACAAGGCTGATTGAATGGCCTTGAATGCCGGTGGTGGCGATGTCTTGCCTTGTCAAAGTCGGGCAAGGAGCGGCATGCAGCCTCTGCCGCAGGCGTCGTCGTGGCCGGGGAGTGAGCGTCAGGTTCATTCGCGCGAAGGGGACCCGGTAGCGGCGGGGGCCCGCGTCCTCGCGGGCCCCACCGACGGCGAGGAAGAACACCGGTGACGGTCTGCTTGTTCATTTCAAATCTCAGTGTCAACTGTTCTAAAGAGATATTCGCACGAGCTGAGCACGCGCCACTGCAAGTGGGGCACGCGCTTCTCTCGTTCAGAATTCGTGCCCATACGACCGCTAAAGTTGACTAAAGCTAAACTCAGAATACTACATTCTCCCTTTCTGAATATTTTTTTTTACACAAACATAATGGGAGAATAAAAAGTCAAACAAAGAACACAAAAGCGCTCTAACACACGCCCCTATTCTTCCTTTATTAATTTTTAAACATTTTCTAGAGTGAAAGGTAAGTACCACAAAGACACGACTCTCGGGTTTCGTAATGAAGACCCCAAACTAAAAAAGATCAAGTCCGGTGAAAAGTCAGTGTCATTTTGATAGGTTCACTCAAATTCGTAGCAAACGCCGGCTCATACATGTGTATGAAAGTTCGTTGAGAATCTTCGAGCGTTATTGTTCTGAAAACCTTTAGTACTTTGATTGTCGTACGCAAAACTCTTTTCGAAAGCTAAGCCTATTCCTGGCACCATTCGTCTTGAACGCAAGAGGTGGTAATTCTGCCGCATACGGTGGTGCCAAGGAACGTGGCTGCTCACCATCGAAAGCGAAGCACAACACAATGTGGCTTTGGGTGAAATCTGTTGGCGCGTGCGGGCGCGCTCTTTCTTTGAGGTTGTGTTGTGAAAGTCACATGCAGCAGAATACCCAGGCCTTGCAGGGGAACCAGGCACTGCAGGAACATCAGATGCAGCAGAAAACCGGGCCTCACAGGAAAACCAGGCGCTGCACTCTTACATCTCGGCGAAGTGTCAATGAAGACGGGTGGCCATCTTTCAAACAGTCATGTCGGGAGGCAGGAGCTTGGGGCCATCTTGGGCACTGACTTGGATCAGCGTCAAACCATCACGACGATAAAATAAACGAAAAAAAAAACAGCCTGAGCCTAACTACGCGACACCTCTGAATTCTCCGGACCTCAGCCTGAACGTACAACACAAAAACAAAACTAGATTTGATGAAAGTCCACGTCATCGCAGGGCGGACGGGATGAAAAAAAAATTGCTGTCTCTGAAGGCCAGCTGCCTCGGCCAGGGCTTATTTCTCGCCTGGAACAATGTTCACCTCATCGCAGGGCGGACGGAACCAAAAAACAAAATGCTGTCTCGCAAGACCAGCTAACTTTCTCAGGGCTTATTTCTTGCCTGGAACAATTGATTCAGGGGCGCGCTGCGTCCGAAAAAACCAGTAAAGCTACAAAGAAGAATGGACTCGGCGTTCGAAACGTTAGGCGTACAGGAGTTCCGAGACGCTCTGGTTCGGAGAAACGAGTACTACCTGGCTCGAAGTAGGCTGCACGAAAAGACCAAGAGAAAAGGAGAAAACCAAACGCTAGCTCGACTGGCCCGAAATAGTCATAAAGAAACGCCGCAAGGCTGCGAAGAAAAAAAACAAAGCAAAAAACGTTCAAGATGCGCCGGTTCTTGCCAACTATGCGACCGGGACGCAGAGCTTGCCTTGAAACTGTCGTTGCCCTTTTCGAATCCCAACCTCGTCGCCATATTGTATTTTCGGAGGTGGCCGATGTTGGTAGTGAGGTGACGGTTCAAGAGGTGCTGTCGGGTAGCGGCACAAGGCCTGCGTGAATGGCTTTGAATGCCGGTGGTGGCGGTGTCTTGCCTTGTCCAAAGTCGGGCAAGGAGTGGCAGCCTCTGCCGCAGGCGTCGTCGTGGCCGGGGAGTGAGCGTCAGGTTCATTCGCGCGAAGGGGACCCGGTAGCGGCGGGGGCCCGCGTCCTCGCGGACCCCGCCGACGGCAAGGAAGGACACCGGTGACGGTCTACTTGTTTATTCCAAATCTCAGTGTCAACTGTTCTAAAGCGATATTCGCACGAGCTGAGCACGCGCCACTGCAAGTGGGGCACGCGCTTCTCTCGTTCAGAATTCGTGCCCATATGACCGCTAAAGTTGGCTAAAGCTAAACTCAGAATACTACACCTGTGGATCTCCGCCCAGCTCCCAGGTTCTCTGGCATTGGAGATCTACAGTCACCATCATCATCGTAAACTTATTAATCGATAAAGTGAAAGGACCTTGCGGTCTCTGGTCGGTGCCCTTAGTCCAGGGCTCCGTTGGCCGCCCAGATTCGGCGGGCTCGCTCAAACCAGTCGCTGCTGGTCATCGAGCTCTGTGCCGGAAAGGGCCGCCTCAAACATACGACCTCAAACATAAGATAATTATCGTCACCGACTCGCAAGCAGCGTGCAGAGCGTTTGCGGGGCAACACCCTCTACCCACGGACAGCACACCTCATCAACGCCATAAGCATCGAATGGTTACAAATACCGGTCCATCCGGAATCATCTGGACCAGCCCCCCCTGCACATCTGGGCTTATCCGGCAACGAAAGTGCTCACGCACTAGCCCGAGCGGTAGCAACGAACCGGGCTTTGTCGGATGGGATCAGGATACAACGGGACCCAGAGCCAAACACACCCGCGGACTCCCAGTCCCTTCCCGCACTCTAACCGACGCACACCTTAACACCTACCACCTGGTAACGGAATACTACCGAACAACCCGCCGGGTCCTGCCCCCTCCGCATCGGGAGCTATCCCGGGCAGAGGCAGCGGACTGGCGACAACTTCAACGTTTACGTTCCCTAACCTCCACCAGCGACATCGCTGGTTCCCCAACCGGTACTCAGGCACCTGTCCGGGATGTGGCAGCGATCACCCTGAGTGTACCACTCCACCTGGGAATGCCCCCACCCCCTCGGTGAGGGTATTACCCCCATTCCTTACAGTCACCAGAAGAGTTCATGATAAGCTTGAGAGTTACTGCCTAATCCACGGTGTCAAGCCTGAGGATCGCATCAGCCGTGTCGTTCCCGCAGTTCTCGACGGAAGTGCCAAGATGTGGTTTCGCTTCGCGGGGGAGTTTACGAGCTGGGGCAGCTTCGTCACTGCGCTCCATAGTCAGTTTGCGCCGGTGGACAAGAAGCGACTGAAAGAAGAACTGTGGAAACGAACTCAACACACCGAGGAAAACCTGAAGCAGTTCATATATGTCATCAGCAGTTACAACGACAGGATCGGCGAGCCTGTGACAGGTACGCAGAAGGTGGAGAGGGTACTCCGACAAATGCACCCGCAGTTCCGGGATCTCATTGAAGGAAGGACCTTCGCCACACTCAAGGAACTCGCCGACGCTGCTGATGGATTAATGGATCGCGTGTGGCAACGACTCCAATACGTACCCCCTCCCCAACTTTCAAACCAAGTCGTCAGGGACTTGGTGTTCCAAAGTCGAACGGCGACGCCAGTGACTCGTCCAGTTCCAGTGACGGATCAGAGTATAGCAGCCTGGACCACGCCCACCCTCGCTGCTTCAAACGCGTACCCCTCGTGCCTGCATCCGGCGGCCCTGCAACCTTCGTACTACAGGGACCAACTTGGTGCTGTCGCGGCGCACTGCGTAGCACCGTTCCACATGGGTTTCGGCAGCCCAATCCGACAGCAGTCTGTGCCCCAAGAAAACAGCTATGATCGTCAGCTACAGTGTCACCGGTGCGGGGGCGTGGGACAGATGTCACGCCAGTGTCCCACGAGCGCACGCCGGGGCCGGGACCGACCTCGCTGTTTTCGCTGCAACGAGCCCGGGCATATGCAATGATTTGTTTCATAAAGCGGGAGCGAGAAAAACGTTACAAGAGCGAGCAGCATGATTTCTTGCCTGTGCTGATGCCTGTGTTGTAGAGACGCGCGGTCTCTTCGCGTATGCCGAAGCGGCACGCTTTCCAAGTTTACGATTGTGTGATGTAAATAACGTGAGTTTGGATGTCACGTTTTTTAGTGGCGGCGCAAGCCGTTACAAAACGCAGAGCAGTTAGAAAAAGCAAAAACGTGAAAAAATGCGAAAAGGACCTGAATATTCGATGGAGTTGAAAGACTACAAACGTACCAACTCGACCAGTTATTCTTTGTCAAAGAATAATAGCCAATAGTAATAATTTATATAAATTCCAACTTTTAATTGGTTACAAATTTGTAATTGATGCAGTACAGCCCTACGCTGCTCTAGTGCTTTTATGATATCAGGTAATGTGTAAATGTATAGGATAGTTCATAGCAACCATTTATGTCCGACCTATTATTTTGAATCTTTTCTCTAAAAGCTCGAAGTTATATAAAAAAAGTGCTCATCATAAATTAAGCCGCACCACTGAATGTGTAATAGCATGTGACTTCTCAGCAAAAGAAAAGGACGCATTCAAAAAGGGCCAATCATTTTGTTTCCTCTGTGTTAGAGCTTTCAGGTGCACGCAAAATGTGGGTGTCTACGTCTAAAAGAGTGGAATTGACGTTTCCCGCAGGGCTGCAGGCCTGACTCAGTTTGGCTAGCAGGTTGCAACCTATGGGAACCTTCAGGGAACTGCATCACAAGAGTAAACGTGACGTCCGCCCACTTATCTCTATTATGGGTGGCTGGATGGTGCATCGAGCAGACAGGTATGAAGCCACCGGAAGTAAGTGGCCTGTCCTGATAGCGAGCGCTTGACAGGCTTTTCAATTGTCCCGAGTGCTGGTTCGAACAGCGTTCAGGGCGCTGGGTTTTTTCTTGTCATCCCAAGAGAGCCTGCTTGTTGCGGAGTAACAGTGCATGCGGACCCGAGAAGTCTCCTGGGAAACCATTCGATGTGAAAATTTTGAGATTCTATTTTATCAAAAAGTGCATATGTCTCACGTTCAAATGTCTTATTCTTGGGATTTCATCCAGAACTAATCTCTGCAGCGCACTGACACATGCGGAGAAGTCCACTGAACAAAGCAAATCCAACGCAATGGTGACATTGCGAGCGCTTTGAAAGATTTGAATGGCATAAACGACTTTATTTTCGCGAGCTCAATATTTCATACATTTCATGAAGTTTTAGTGTTGGGAATACTTTGGCAGGTACAAAATTTCGCAATCAGGAGTAATGTTCAATGCATTCGTATCCATGAAGTTACTTTTTTGCAGGGCCAATTTTAAGCAATTTCGATAAACTCGCCAAAACTAAGCCTTCGCAAAAATTACGTCGTTTACACAAGTACAATTAATCTTTAAGCCAATATCGAATACCGTAATATACTACATTTCTAAAATAAAATGTTAATATTAGTACAGCAATGAAAATGGTCATTCTCGAATGTTTTCGTTGTGGCCTTTATCAATCCATATGTGCTTAAAATGTAGCAGCTGCAACCTTGAATCTGGAAAAGGCTATTGTTTGTCACACATTTTCTTTATGGCGCCTAAGATTTGAGGTAATATATGTTGTGCCCTGCAATGAACGGGCACGGCGAGACCGACAGGAGCATGTTTGCCAAATCTTCGCTCTTTTTCGTACAGGCCCTCCTGTTTCCTTTTCTCGGATCGCCCGTCTGGTACAGCACGTGTACGGCAATCAAGCAGATCGGCACCTTCCAGCCTATCGACAAGGATAACCGAGCATTACCGATTGTCACCGTGGAGGAGCAGCACCAGTCTTCAGCGGCTCCGTGACTTCAACTTCCGCAACGGCTATAAAGGCACCGCTTCACCAGTTCGTCTTCATTGGGCACGGCGAGACCGACAAGAGCATGTTTGCCAAATTTTCGCTCTTTTTCGTACAGGTTAGTCATAATACCTCTTGCCTTCGATCTAGCAATGTGTTCCTTCTGATTGTGCCGTGCCCACGGAATTGTCTTAGTATTGCGTATGATTGCGTGAATGTGTGCAAACTACTGGTGTGTGGGGACGTTGAAAGCAATCCTGGTCCTACAACTGAGGAAATCTTTACCAAAATATTGGACTGCCAAAATGCCATACGCACTGAAATTGCTGATATTAAAACACAACAGGGAAAAACTGATAGACTGATCAGTGATCTTGACAAAAAGTTTAATGACATGGACAAGCTTCTGCGGGAGCTCAGGGTTAAGGCTGGTAAAATCGATGCTCTCGAATGCACTATAACTTCTCTTGAAAGAACCATAAACGTACAAAACCAGAAGATTGCAGATTTGGAAGACCGAAGTTGGCGCTCCAATGAATTAGTTTACGGCATGCCCGAGGCTCCCAATGAAACTGAGGAACAATTGAGAAGCAAGGTTATAGTTGATGTCCTAGTCAGCAAGTTGGGTGTACAGTGTTCATCGATCGCTAGAATACACAGACTAGGCAGGACTAGTGGGAAAAGACCTGTTATCATGTTTTTCCAAGATTACACCGAAAAACAGGCCGTTCTCCGAAACGTCAGTAAACTGAAAGGTACTACAATCTACACAAGAAACGATTACTCACAGTGTACGTTATCTAAGCGTAGGCTATTGTGGGAGACTGCAAAAGCAGACAAGACTGCGGGAAAAATAGTATCGCTCGTGAACGATAAACTTCGGGTAAACAATGAATTCTACGTGTGGGATGAATTGACCAGTGAGCGGGTGAAACTCCCTTCTTTCATACAACCTGAACCCGTTGAATGACGAGAAGCGAGTGTTGTAAGAAAGCAGCTACGGCTTCTGAATTTAAATGCCCAAAGTATAGTAAACAAAGTGGAGCAGCTTGAACTTTTATTACTCACCCACGACCCCCATATAGCAGTTATTACTGAAACCTGGCTTCATGACGGCATTAGCGACGACAGCGTCATATCCGATTCCTACAAAATGTTCCGCAGAGACCGTCTTTCCCGTGGGGGTGGTGTCGCTGTTATACTTAAGAATGGCATTGATGCAGTGCTTTTGAACCAAATAGATGATCACGAGAGTTTATGTCTGAAAGTGAACTGTTGGGGAAACACTGTTATTTTATACGCTGTATACAGGCCTCCGAATTCCCCCCTTGATTTTTTGTGTAAACTATACTACCACATGTCAGCTTATCGTAACTCTAAGTTTCTCGTGGTTGGTGATTTCAATCTCCCAAATATTGACTGGTCACATTTATTTTCTAAACAATGCCAAAATGCTGAGCTTGTGTTTGATATTATATTTGCCTATGACTTAGTTCAAGTTGTGAATAATGTGACACGTGAGCAAGGTTCCAGTAGCTCAATTGTAGACCTTGTATTTATTAGTCGTTGCATAAGTGACTACGAGTTAACAGTTGAACAAGGCCTCTCTGATCATAAACTTGTGTCTTTTAGTTGCTCTCTAATTAAACAGTAAGAAAAAAATAAATGTACTTTTATCACTGTTAAAAACTTTTCGCTTGCTAATGATGAAAGTGTTCTAGATTATTTAGAGCTCTGTTTGGAGGACTTTGAAGATTCTGATGTAAATGTTCTTTTGAACAAGTTTAAGTCAATGTGTACTTATTGCCTGGATAACTTTGTTCCAACCATGCGCAAGTGCATTGGTAAAACAAATCCTTGGATTAACCGGGGAGTTGTTCGTCTTAAGCGTAGAATTAAGCGACTAAAGAAAAGAAAAAACAGTAATCAAGGGTTGGTTCAAGAATTGATTAACGAACTTTCCACCCAAGTTCAACACGCCAAGGAATTTTACTTTTCCAATTCACTAACAAGCTTCATAACCAATGATGCCCAGAAATATTGGAATTATCTCCGTGGCAAGAAAAAGCCGATAAATCAAATCAAGGTTAATGACGCATTGGTTACTGACCAGAGTGAAATTGCGCAGCACTTCAACGTCTACTTTCAGTCGGTTTTTTCCAATCATGACGTTATCAACCGTGGCGAAGGCGCGCCATCCTTCGTGCACGCCGATTTCATATCTTACGAGGGAGTATTTTCGATGTTGTTAAATTTAAAAGCAAAAACCGCTTGTGGTCCTGATAAGATTCCCAACGCGTTTTTGCATCGGTATGCTGAAATGCTGGCACGTTTTCTAACAGTCATTTTTCGTGTTTCCTTTTCCTCGGGCACTCTGCCAAATGATTGGTTAATGGCGCGAGTAGTGCCTGTGTTCAAAAAGGGTGACCGACTTGCGTTAGGCAACTACCGGCCTATTTCTCTGACGTGTGCATCCTGTAAACTACTAGAACATATCATCGCTAATCAATTAAAGAGTTCCTGAACGCGAATATCATACTCTCGCCTCATCAGCACGGATTTAGAAAGGGATTATCTACGGTTACCCAGCTTGTTTCCACTGTTCATGATTTGCATCCATTCAAGACAGATCAGGCCAAGTTGATATTATATTTCTTGACTTTAAGCAAGGCCTTCGACTTAGTTCCCCACGGAAAGCTAGTTAGCAAACTTGAACGTGTAGGTCTTCATCCCTTTATTGTTAGAAGGGTATGTTCTTACAGCGTCGTAAACAATTTGTCGAAATCAACAGTAGCTGCTCAGAGATTATTAGACGTTACATCTGGAGTACCACAGGGGAGCGTTCTTGGTCCTTTGCTGTTTTTAATTATATACACGACATAGTTTCCGCCCCACACCCGTCTGTGAACATACGTTTATTTGCAGATGATTGCGTGTTGTTTAAAGAAATATCTTCGCCTGACGATCAACAAGTAATGAGCGCAAGCCTCAATGACATTCAAAGTTGGTGCTGTACGTGGGACACGAAGTAAAATTTTGAAAAAAAACTGTTTATCTGCAAAGTACAAATAAAAAAAAAAGCCATTCAACTTACAATACAGACTAAATAACATTACCATCGCGGTTGATGACTACAAGTACCTCGGAGTGACCATAAATAAAACTTAAATTGGACGACCCATATAAAAAATACATCCTCGGCAGCCTTCAAGAAGTTGGGTTTTTTGAGGCATAAGCTGAAATACGCTACTCCAAACGTGAAATTACGGGCTTACAATTCATTCGTAGATCTAAACTAGAATATGGTAGTATTACTTGGGACCCTCATACGAAATCTAATTCTGAATATTGGAACGAGTTCAAAGACGTGCTGTAAGGTTTATATACGGAAAATTAAGAGAACTGATTCGCCCTCACTTTGATGCAACCAACAAAATACGAACTTTAGAGCACCGTCGAAGGATAGCCCGTTTGAAGTTTCTGCACTCTTTTTATACGAAAACTGTCCTTGGATCCAGATTACTACTTAAAGCCGCTTTCTACGAGACGAACTAGGCACCATCATGAATATTCATTAACACCATACTTTGCAAGCACTAACCTGTTTAAATTTTCGTTTTTTCCTGTACAATTGAAGAATGGAATTCTCTTCCTTGTTCGGTTATTTCATCTTAGGATTTCGCTCATCATTAGAACAGTTATTATAGTGGAGTTTTTGTATTTCGATGTGTTTTGGTGTTTTTGTATTTCGATGTGTTTTGGTGTTTTTATATTTAGTGCTTACATGTCTTCGGTATTGTGCTTGCTGGCTAGCTACTTGTTTGCTGTATCGTACCGACTCTTTCATATTTTTTGCCGATTTTTATGCCCTATTTCTTGTATTGTTGTTTGTTTTGTACGGGTTCTTGAGTTGTACCCTGCCCATCTTGCTTGGACCACGTGTGGTCAGCAGTATTTAATAAATAAATAAAAAAAAATAACCCACCTCCAAGCTTCATGTAATGCCAGGCTTGATCGTATTTACGTTTCAAGTTCATTTTTTTCACATGCGACTCCACAATGGACGTGAAACCAGTTTCGTTTTCAGATAATACCTTGTAAGCGTCCGTATCGGAACAGACGGCCAACGTAAGGCAAAACCAAATAGGCTTTGTGCAAATTTACACGAGACTGTTAGAGAACACAAATTTCGAAGAGCGTGGTGCGCGAATTGTTTCAACAAAGCAAGAAAAATCATAAATGCGGAATTTTTGCTCAATGGGACCTTTCAAGCAGGAGGTTAAAAACGAAGCAATTGAAGCGCGAGCATTGCATCGTTTCATGCAAAGAAAGAAGAATCTACCTTTGGATGAAATTACACGCGTTAAATGTCGGATACACCGTTACGAACAAAACCGTTACCATGGTGCATTAGTACGGTCTAGGTGCAAACGATTTCTATCCTCTGAGACACCTTCGCGTCGCGCAATAGACGACCAGATCCGAAATGAACTTTCAAAGAAAATAAACTTTTAAATTGTAACGAGACGCACTCAACAGACGAAGACGACATTATGAAAACGTTTGAGTTTCATTACCAAAACAATTTTGGGCACAAACAATCCGTAGACAATCAATTAGCAAAGACCCTTGGTTTCTTTGTGCCCCTGGTGACCAGCTTCAACGCGACCTGCTTAGCGGGCCATAACGCTAGATAGTTCCGATGGGCGGTAGAATCTACCAAACTCTAAAACACCAGGACTGATGGACCTCCCATCCGAATTCTACAGGAAGTACAAAGAGCAGCTGTTGCCTTTTCTACTCGAGGTCTTCTTGAGGCTTATGAAGTGGGAGCCTTGCGCCTACATTTTATAACAGCCACCGGTCTTGATTCCAAAAGTAAAGGTCCAGATAAACTCATTCACGCTGAAGGTACCGGCCACTTACTTTGTGCAATGTGGACTATAAGATTTTCGCTAAAATTATGACAAAAAGACTTCAGTTTGTTACGTCAGCCTGTGTTGGTGACCACCAGACCTGCGGAATAAGAGGCGACGCATACAAACAAACATACAAGTGGCACGTGCAGTAATAGAAAGCGCTGTTCTGCATGCGGACAATTGCTATGGTGCAAGTAGACCTTGGCGAAGGCATTCGACCGGGTGTCCCACGCTTTCCTCTTCGATATTCTTCGTCACGTAAACCCAGGATCCACAATCTTGAAGGGTATGAGATGTTGTTACCGCAACCTGTGCACGAGGCTTATAATCAATGGTTTGCTTTCAAGTCCAATTCAACTAGAATCATCGGTCACACAAGGATGCACCTTATCCCCTCTTTTATTTCTCTCTTTATCTGAACCCTTGTGCTTAGGCTTGCTCAGAACCCTACTGTGGAAGGTTATCGTTTCTACTCCACAGAGGTTAAGGTGGTTAGCATACGCCGATGATATAGCCTTTTTTTTGTGCGATAAGCGAAGCCTAGACAAGTCTTCACTTTAACTCACAACTTCTGTGATGCTACCGGTGCTCTTATTTAATAAGACGAAATGCGTTGGCTTCTGGTGCGGGCAAGGGGCCACAACACCCTCAGAATATGCTGGCATTATCGTGGACTTCCGTCGCTCCCCATACTTAGGAGCGCCCTCAATTGTATTCGGAACAATGGCCACTACTGAAAGAACGAGTGGCAAAAATCAAAAGTCAAGCTAACATTATGAAACAAATCAGTGGTCCATTTTGGGCGAGCAAAGCGTGTAATATTTTTCTTGCAGCGATACTTTGGTATATCCTTGAGGTTATTTGCTGCGCTAGAACCCACATTCAAAAGTTTCACAGGCTTTTTGCTACTTCCGTGTGGAACTCCACCTGGGAACCGATGCGACGAGACAATCTTTTTCGCCCTGCTGATGTCGGTGGTCTCGGACTATTACACATCTTTTTAAAACAAATAATAACTCGTTTCCTATTCTTCAGAACAACATCACATCATTTCCTTCGTACTTACCTACAGGCACAACTCTTAGATGCTTTACCATATTTAATGGTTTCGTCGGTATCGGCGGGCAAATCACGTCCCTTGGAATTCCTCAGAGAAGTAGATAGCGCAATAGAGTTTCTAAGACCCGTTTTTCTTTGGAATATTGATTTACAATTTCACGCAAAGCATTAATGCCGATCTTCTTTACATAACTTTTCCTGTACCTTGTATCGAAGTATATTCAACCATGGACCAGGGCAAGATGTTCTTACACGTGTGCGAAAATTGCGTGTCTCACCTTACGCAAAGTTTTTTTTCTTTAAACTTCACACTGCAACGTTGGCCTGTGAAACCCTGGCTTCTGCGAACGAGGAATTTTT